>OMNN01096408.1:69253-88329 GCA_900302755.1 Chromis chromis
CTCCTGCTTTCCCTCCAGCTCTTTCTCCCCATCTTTCTACTGCTCTCTTTCCTCTTTCACTCGCTTCACCCAGGGGGGACATGGGTGAAAACGAACCCGCTCTCTTCTTCTGAGTCTTCAGAGAGTGTTAACACACACACACACACACACACACACACACACACACACACACACACACACACACACACACACACACACACACAGCCTCCCTCAGCTTCATCTCAAGGTTTTTTACTGTGTGTTCTTCTGTGCGTGTTCAGTTTTTTTGCTTTTATGCTTTAAAAATCAGCTCAAGGACTCATGACTCAGCCAAGAGCTGGCAAACACTTATTCGTCCCAACCTTGGATTTTTTTTTTCTTTAATGACCTGACATTCAGATGTGACTCTGTTGCAGAAACTGGTGAAAAAAAAGGAAAACATATGTTGATCACTGGGAAAGATAGGGAAAGCTTTGTATCATTCTCCTCACCTCTTCACCCCCTCTGTCACCACCACAACATCATGAGGCAGGAGAGCATGCAGAATGGCACACCCGTCGTCACGGCTCACCTTCTTTTCAACCAACGTCTCCATGGTGACGCCGCCTCACAGCCTTTCATCTGCTTCCACCTTCATCTCTTCCCACAGGTTGGTTTCCTTGTCTCCTTCATTAGATGACTCGTTTTCTTAAACTAACCATTTTCCTAGTGGCTTTCATTCAATACCACTTTTTTTTAACCTTTGTTGTAGCCATGCGGCTCATCCCTCTCCTTGTGCCAATTACTGTGATTAAAGCATGCTCCTTGTCTTCAGGAGGCAGGTGGTTTCAGAAACAGAGATGAGGGTGATTAGAGCCACAAAATCTCGTCTGAACCATTAGGACAGAGGAGCAGAAAAAAGGAGAGGAAGAGTGTTCTGTCTGGGCAGATGAGGGAGGGTAGAGGGAAACTAAAAGAGAGTATGAAATGAAAGATGGTGGACTTTCTATACTGGCTCAACCTTTCTGAAAGGTCACATGTCCACGTATTGCAGCAGGAATGAAGCTGAGGGCCTGTGGGAGTGGACTCAATATCTCTGCATTAATGAGGCCGGATTCAACTGCTAAGCCTCCATTCCTCATCTATGACCATCTTCCCATTATGTGAGTTGTTTGACATTTTGAGACAATGCTTATTCATTTTCTTGCTGAATTATATGGCAACTTTTGATATCATTTTTCCAGTTAGCTTAGCTTAGCTCTTAGTGGCTCTGTCCAACGGTAACAAAGTTCATCTACCACCACCTCTAGAGCTCACAAACTAACCAGTAGTATCTTGTTTGTGTGGTCAGTGGATACAATAAAATGTAGTTGTGATTTCCCAGGTTTTGTATGCCACATTATTCTTTGGCCGAGTGTAGGCCAGTGACTTCCTGGAGTCTTGAACAGTTCCTTAGCAACTTGGTCGGTACCAAGAATATTCCACCACACAACCCCTACTAAAATGGTGAATTGTTGTTTTGATGCTTACGTTTCCCCCTGTTTCTAGTCTTTATGGTAAACTAAGCTAACCAATAGCCAGCTACACTTGGCTTCATAGACTGATCAGCCACACCACTGAAACCATTACAAGGTGAAGTGAATAATATGGAAGAAAATCAGACCCGTCAGATTTTGAATTTTAAAAGCTGTTAAATTTCTAACTTTAACATTTTTTTGCATTGAAATTATGTATCTGAATTTTTTTATGTCTGAATTTAGTTCATCCAAATCTCATTTCAAGTGTAAAAATTCAAAGTATAAAAATTCGAGGTGTAAAAAATTCAGTGTTCAAAATTCGCTGTCAAAAAATTTGCTATACACATCCGGGGACTGAGGCGTAAATAATCGATTCTGGCCTGAGTGAACCACCGCCCAGCCAATCAAGTTACGCTCCTCTGGTCATGTGACGCCGACGCTAGGAAGAGCAAGAAGCTGGACGGTTAGCCATAGCACACAATGCTAACAGCGGAGCCTCTGTGAGAGTCAGTAACCTGGAATACATGACACGTTTCTTAATAACAGGATTTATTGGATAATATCCGCGAGGAGCTTTCAACGACGTGCCGTTGGTTACAGTTTTTGTGCGAATAGTCGAATGTCAAATTTATTATTTGAATACCACCGCAGTGAACGAATATTCGAATATTCGATTATTAGGGTCCAGCCCTGTATTGTAGATATAAAAAACTTTGAATTAAAGAAGTTAAATCCTGAGATGAATCATCTGATGATATGTTACCACTCTGTTAAACCCTTTCAAAAGCTGAACATATTTCTGGTGAACACTGTATGCACTCAAATCATTAAAGCAGAAGTTAAAAGTGAACTTGACTGTACCGACTTTATTTTCTCCCTGGTGAAGGGGATGAAAGCCCTTTGCAATGTTACAAAACAAAAGCCAATCTCAGCTTTCGCATAAAGTTGGTGTTGGCATAAGTTTGACACATTTGAGGTTTAAAATGTTCTAGTAATCAGTCTGCACTCAAACTATTTAAGCAACAGTAACAATTTGACTGCCCTGGTGTTATTTGTCCACACTGTTACAGTTGAAGGGCCTGGCCTTTATACTTTGAATTTTTACACTTGAAATGAGATTTGGATGAGCTAAATTCAGACATAAAAAAATTCAGATACATCATTTCAATGCAAAAAAAAATTCAAAGTTAGAAATTCAACAGCTTTTAAAATTCAAAATCTGATGGGTCTGATTTTCTTCCATAGAATAACTTTGATTATCTTGTTACAATGGCACATTTCAGTTGTTTGGATATATCAGACAGCACATAAACAGTTCTTGAAGTTGATGTGTTGGATTTAGGGAAGTGGTCAAGTATAAGGATCTTAGCAGCTTTGGCAGTGGCCAAATTTGGATGGCTGGATGACTCCGAGCACGTCCAAAATGACAGGTGTTGTGGGGTGTTCCTGGTATGAAGTAGTTAGTACCTACTCGTAGTGCCCACACTCACCACTGTTTACTGCCAACAATGCCCACAATGGCCACATGAGCATCAGACCTGGACCATGGACCAATGGAGAATGGTGGCCTGTTCTGATAAATCATGTTTTATTTTACATCATGTGGACTGTTGGGTGCATGTACAATATCTACCTGTTGAAAAGATGGCAGCAGGATGCACTATGGGGAAAAGGGCAAGCTAGGGAAGGCAGTGTAATGCTCTGTGCAATGTCCTGTTCTATGCGTCCTGGCATTCATATGGATGCTGCTTTACCACCTACACACCTTCATGACAACGGTATTCCGTTGTATTCCGGTATGAAAACGTCAATGGCCTCTTTTTGCACCATAGCCCTACACTATTACACTTTGACAATTTTTCAGGAATGGTTTGACCAACAACAGTTCAAAGTGTTGGTGCCCAAGGTGAAGTCTGTAAATCTCAATCCGATCGAGCATCTGTGAGATGTGCTGGAAAAGCAAGTCTGATCAATGGAAGCCCCCATTGTAACTTACAGGAATTAAAGAACCTGCTGCTAATTTCTTGGTGCCTGATACCCCGGGACACCTTTAGAGGTCTTGTAGAGTCAATATCACCATGGGCTACAGCTGTTTTGGCAGTATGAGGACAAACTCATTAGGCAGGTGGTAGTCAGACTCAATGGATGTAGGATGCAGGTAGAAGCCTGCAAATTGGCATTTCATACAGCTTTCTCCTCCCCTTCCACTATCCATGTGTTGTGTTTTCCAAATTTACTTCACTATGGGAAAGAACAACAACCACTGGGCAGAAACCTACACACTGAAAATTTCAAGATTTCCAGAAGGTTTGGACCATGCAAACCCAGTGAATTAGCCAGTTTAACAGTTAAAATGGCTAAAAGGCCAAATTATCAGTGCTTGCCTCCCTGCGTGCAAATGTTCCACCAGAATAATTCCCCCAGTCACTATATTGAGGGGACACCATTGCTGCATCCTGGGCTTAGCACCGCTCAAAATGATTGTGACTTGTTTAAACAACTACAATACAACCAGAGTATTTCTTTCCCTTATAGCAGAATGATAATAAGGTGCAGTCAGACCATTCTGCACAGCACTGTGTCAGCACTGGAGGATGGGTTTGTTATGTGAGACTAGGCAGGTGGTTTTAATGTTAATGCATTTAGTCTGCATGCATGAGAGTTCTTTTGATTTCCTCATCTATCTCACATCATGAAAATGTATCGCCCACAGTATGAGACTATTCCCTCAGCTCTTGCATAGGCCTATAAATACATGCTTGTCACGTTTGATCAATGCCTTTTTTTTTTTTAGCTCTATGGTCAAATATAGACTATTGTTGGTTACAGTCTGCATTCTGACCCCCAGTCCAGCAGAGAACAATGTGCTTGAGCTCCACTACTGAGTTCATTTTTACTTTCTGACACTGTCACTATTTTAGTCACATCTACCTGGCTGCGTCACAAACCTGATTCTTGTTCTCATCCGTCACATCAGCAACTATTCTCCCAATTAGTTTCACTATGTTTTGCCTCTTCTGAACTCTTTTTTCGGCTCCTTTTTCCCGCACTATACTTCCCACTTCCCTGTCAGCCTCAATTTTGCTCTTTTCACTTAATATTACCTTTCATCCCCCTGCTTCTTTCCCCCCTGTACATATTAATGACTGTGAGTGTTCATGGTGTTCTGAATCATCCCTTCTCAAACTGACGGTGTATGTGTGTGTGTGTCCTTTCTTCCTCTGTGTGTGTGTGTGTGTGTGTGTGTACATGAGCATGGATTATGTTAGTGTGTATGGTACGGGGTGCAGCGTGACGCACTGGCTGACGTCACCAGAGGCCGAGGCAGGAGGTGTTTATTGATGAAGAAATCCTGCCAATGAAGAGTGCGAAATGAGGAATTAAAAGCAACCATATGCGAAAATCACATGTGGTCAAAATTGGGGAAGTTTATTCACATTTAATGATGTTATCATATAAACAGCCACTGAATATACCAGAAGCTTTGTAACACACATAAAAAAAAGAATGTGCTGCAGAGCTCCAAATAGTTTGGTCTTTTTGCCTCCCTAATTGGCTGTTTGTCTAGCAGTCTTATGTGTTTGGATCTCCAGAAATGCACAGTGTCTAGGCAACAGTGGTGATTTTTTATGTTCATTAAAGTGTGCCACCTTTTCCCTGTCCTCCCCTGCAGTGTCTGAATGTGAGGCTTGCAGGAAAGTAAATATCTATGGATTATACCAGCTTAAAAAAACACAGAGACAGGCTGGATGTAGATTTGTTATTCTATCCAGAACCCAATATGTATTGTCCTCCGCCACGTGTAGCCTGGTGCATGTCGTCCCTGCTGCGTGGCGAGCCCAACAAGATTGTTTTTTTTTATGTGTGAATTTTAAATAAGCATTCTATTTTGGTCTCCCTTTCTTTTCTTCAGTTCATCCTCTCATCTTTCCCGGGTTCAGTCTCATTCATCGACCCTTCCACCCCTCCCTCCTTTCTTCTTCTCTTCTCCACTTTGCTTCAACCTCCCTTCTCTGCTCTGTCCCTCCCACCATGCCTCTCTTTCTCTTTTTTTCCCCCCTCCCCGCTGCTTTATCTCTGCGGTCTCTGTCTCTCCCCTCCACCACTCCCTGTCGGCGGTGCGATGGTGATGGTGATGATGATGATGCTGGTCCTGGCCGCCTCCCAAACTGCTTGCCCCCATCACTCCTCCACCCCCAAACCCTCCCTCCCTCCCGATGCTATAAATACCCAGCATCGGTGAGTCATCGCCCAGACGTATCAGTTGCCTCTCCCTCTGCCTCCCCCTCCCTCCCCCTATCCCTTTGCCTCGCTCCTCTGCTCAAGCTCATTACCAGACCTCACACATTTTTTTTTTTTTTTTGCTTTTGACCACAGCTGAGCTATAAGCCGGGGCCAGTTGCGTGGCGCGGTGCAGCCAGAGTTACCAGGCGCCGAGCCAAAGGTCAGCTTGACGCATTACAAACCCAAAAAACAAAACCAGCAGGAGTGAGCACGATATGAGAAACACAGTCAACCAAAAAGTGGAGCATCACTTTCATTAATTTTCCAAATGTTACCAGTACTTTCCTTAATTGACCCATAAGTAGCATCAAAGTCAGATGAAACATTTTTCCTCTTTAACAACACCTCCAGCACTTAATTGCTGCTATATGACACTCAAAATAAGTGTACTACTGAAATCCAATATGAGTGCATCCAATTCAAAGGTTTGCATTTCATCACAAAATATGTAATTCTTTGGAAACCTTAGATTTTTCATTTAAACTGAGTGTTTTCACAGCTGTATCACACAATATAATGATGGATGTGCCTATTTGTTTGCACAGGTTAAAGAGGTTGATCCAAAATGTACATCAATAAACACATTTTCGGGAGCCACAGTGGCTTTTTAAAAGAAAGAAATCTTCCTGTGCTGCTCTACATCCACAGTTAATAAATGTAATCCAGTTATTAACTTAGCCTGTCTTACATATCAGCTCAACAATCCAGGGTGATATCTGAGCCCCCGTCCCCATCCTCGCTGTACCACCTTCTATCAACCTCGGATGTAATTATTCTCTTTTTTTTCTCTTCCAGACACCACCCACGTCTCCACAGTTATGAGGAAGCTAAGGTTCAGCTCCTCTCATCCTTGGGTAAACTCCAGTATGGCTTATTGGCTCACACTGGAGTGTGCTCCTGAAGCACAAACAGATAAAAGTTTTTTTGCGCACTTCTGAGTCATAAGTAGACAGGAAGAGGGAGCCAAGCAAAGCGAGAGAGGAGGGAGAGAGAGTGGGAGAAGAAAAAAAAAGTTGGAAATAAAGTGTCAGAGAGCAAAGAGAAGACAGGCACAGACACACACACACACACACACGCAAACCACATTCATACAATATGGAAGATGTCCTTCACGGTTTCCTGCTGCTCGTTGCTGTTGTTGTCTTTGTGGTGTAGAGCCACTCTTCAGTGTGTGTGTGTGTGTTTGCGTCAGAATCAGTGGGCTAATGAAGGGAGCATTATGCCTCTGACTCACTCCCTCGTCCCATAGGGCTGGATGGAGGGAATAGAGGAGAGGAGGAGTTAGAAGAATCGCTCCACTCCCTGTGGTCTTGTAGTTACCGTTACTGTTATATTTTAAACGAAATGCAGAAGCAAGCAGAGGCCGAAGCATCAAACAGTTTTCCAGCACGTTAAAGGCTCAGTTCCGGTTCATCTGACTTCATTCTAGGGTGTTATATGACTCGATATGTGGTATGCATCATATTGCAGAATCTGTCATTGCAAACTCGGCATGCACTAGTTGAATTTGCATTTGTTGTTCAACTTGAAAAGCGGACTTGCGTTGTTTACTTCTGATTAGAGCTGAAACATTAGGTTGGTTAACTAAGAAACTGATTATCAGATTATTCTAAAAATGCAAAAAAGAAAATCTGGTTCCAACATGTCAGATGTGAATATTTGCTTTTGCTTTTGGGTTTATCTATAGATTTTGGAGAACTGGTCAGATATAAATTCTTGGGGCTTTGTGAAACAGAAACGGCCATTTTCACTGTTTTCTGGCATTTTATAGGCTACGACTGACCAACTTATCAACAAAATAATCTGTGGTTAATCAATTAAAGATCCAGCAACAGACATAATGGGCAGTTGTTGCTCTAGTCTTGATATCCTCTACATACAAGCTTCTTCCCTTAATTACTGATTTTACAAGTCTGTGATTCAACATATTGCGAAAAATAGCCTTTGAGTGCCTGTAAGAAAAAAAAAAATCCTTTGTTTATGAGCCCTGAGTGAAGGTCGACTCCCAGTACTGCATGTTCTGTTTGCGTCGAAGCCTTTCACAAACCACATTCACTCAAACACACACACATACACACACTGGCCTTCGTTGCCATAGAAACTCTGGTTTCAGGATGATTCTAATCAAGCTGCTGATTATCAGTCACACGTTACGCCTCACAGACGGCGCTCAGGTGTTTAACGCACACAACCGACAACAGTAATTACAACACAAACTTGTTTATTTCATTACATCATTTTTCAAGGCCAAATCACAAATAAATAAAAGGAAGGAGACACTTGCAGTAGCTCAGCTTGCAGGGCCACTTAAACCACACAAAACAAGAAGACCCCCCCCAAAAAACTGGTCAATAACAGAGATTATTAAATATATTAACAGGAGGATTTACACCTGTACAGTTATTGGTAGTTTTGCTGAACTTTGATCATTGAGCCCCTCCCCCTTTCAACTTATTTACAAAGCAAGTGAAAACGAGAGAGCGGTGAGATTCATCTTTGCATCACCTGCCGTCTTTGCCTTGTCGTTAGTTCGGATGAAAAGTTGTTAGTAGGACACGACATGTGTGCCGTCAACAGAACGTGGGGAGTGCTTCACATTCTTAAGACCCCTGAAGACAGCTCATGTGTGTCGGAAAAAGGCAACTAGTCGCCCCTAGCCAGGCAGAGAGAAAGCAGCAAACAGCACAGTAAGCTACTGACTTTTCACTGAAATGTCAGGAGAGAGAATTTTTAGAAAAACAGGGAGGAATGAGTTTCCGCTTTGTCATGATAGTATGGACAAACAACCCTCCTGTATTAAGCTTGTAGGCATCTGATAGGGGACGTTGTTAGAGTACCTGACTGTATAGTGATTACTGCTAGGTCTTCATTGCGAGCAAAGCAGGGTTTGCATTCAGAAAAGGCGGCTGCAACAAAGATGTTGACCTTACAAAGGACCACTGACCAAACACCGTTTAATCTTCTGTCCCTAAACCTAAAGAGAAGAAAGAAATACTGAAGCAAGAAAGTCACTTGCACTGATGCTATTCAGAGAATATCACCGCCAATCTGAAAACCTAATGTATATTTTACATAATAAATGGCAGGTGTCAGAATCCTGTAGTATTGTAGACCCTTTTATATACACTGCACATACAGTATCATACACATAAAACCGATCTGAAGATACAGAAATGTCACTCTGAAGTGAACTGAGCTTATTCTATAGACTCACAACTACATGGAGTGTATCTGTAAAGAATTTCTCCCAATGGAGTGCAATTCTCTCTTATATTCAGGTGCTTTGGTACAGTCGCACTCTTTTCATCATGCAATTTCTACAATGCCAAATATTACATTTTCACTTTACAGTCTTATTTAAAAAAATTAACATTTTTAGCACAGTACGTCCAAAATGGGCTACGTCTAACTTCCCTATCAGTGTCTCTCTACCATTTCATTTTATGCCTCTGATTTTTGTTTCCTACAGGCCTTCCAATTTGCACTGAAGTGGAGGCCTAAACATTTAATACAACATGGAAGGGATGTTGTCTGTGCGTTTTTCCTTCTTACATACTTTAAAATTTTGAGTATAAATATTGCACATTCATTTTGTATTTCATATTTGTAAGTAAAAAAAAGAAAAGAAGATAAAAGTAACAGTAACTAGACCTAGAGTAAAAAGGTTAACATGTAAGGTTGCACCAAAAAAGTTAACTGGGACAGTAATCAATGAAAGCCTAAGTTTTGTAACTATTTCTCTACAGTAAGCTGAGTTCCCTTGGAGACATCCATACGGTGCATTGGTCATGACTGGAGGAATATGTGGCAGACGTGGCAGGGCTAGTGTATGTCAATGAACCAACAAAATAACCCCCAAAAAGTTCCAATGGATGCCTTTTACCTCTGATGTTTGACTCTGCTGCAAAGGCCGGCTAGCAGAAAGGGCTGAAGATTTAATTGCAACAGTAAACACATACTCAAATGTACAAACTTTGGGACACAGGCAAATGAGGAGAGAAAAATAATAATAAAAAAGCATGTAAACAAAGCTCAAAAAAGTACAATTAGCATAAACAAAATGGAAATAAAAAAAAAACGAGAAATAAGCCCCCTCTGAATAACACCACCATAAAATAACCGTATGAAAAAAAAGTATTTAAAAACATTGTAATGCTCAATCTCTCATGGCTTTGCAACACCAATTCTTCACACAGAAAAATACGCGTCAAATGGGTTTCAAAGCTGACAAACCAACCATGAAGGAAACATAGCAATAACAGATGAACAAATCATTAAAGATAATAGAGATCCCTGCAAAGTTTCCAACCTGAATGTTACATTGACCCCACCCCCAGGAGGGATCCCTCTGTCAGGCTCATGCTACCCCATGTCCCTGCCAGGTATCTGCCAAACATGTCCGAGCAACCGAACTGTACTGGTGGAAGGCTCCGGAGACCAGCGGAGGAGGGAGGAAAGCAACAGAGAGGACGCGCTGTCAAAGATTCAGATAGGTTCAGCCTGACATTTGTTTCACTTCGAGTCATGCAAAGGTCCGACTTCCTGTGCCGCCTTGGTAGTCATAGCAACTCAAAGGGCTAAATCCATCAAAGAGGAGTGGGTTAGTGCGCCGCACCATGCGTGCCTGGCTGGTTCAGTCATCTGTGAGGGACATTTCTGCCTCTTGGTCTTGACAGAGAGCATGAAGCTGGATTCAAGAGTCCTCCCCCCCCCCCTGCTTTGATCGAAGCTGGTCGCAGGGAAGCTGTGGAGGAGGTGCATGGGTCTCTATGTATGTCTGTAACAATGCATGTGTGAGTGTGTGTTACCTGTAACTAAAGTATAACTTCTCTCCAAGTAGTCCTTGTAGTGGCGGTTTGAGCTCTCTGTGTATGTGTGCAAGTACATGTGTGCATGTGTTCGTGTGCTGTTTGGAGTGTGTCTGTGTGTTATTTTCCACCGTACATCCTCTCAATGTCTTCTTGGTAGTGTGATTTGAGCTCCTTGCGTTTCAGTTTGAATGCATCCGTGACCAAGCCAGTCTCTGGTGTCCAGGGCTCAGCGCTCAGTCGGATCTTCTTGGGAATCTCGAACCGCTCCAGTTTTGCTGGTTGTGAGAGAACAGAATCACAAGTCAGCCTGACAGTTACAATACAGTCTGATGTTAGTGCAAAGCCTGGCACAAGGCAGGGGACGAGATCGCACCAAATCTGAACTGATTATTTGACAGGGAGTATTCACTTCAGTTTTGTTAATATTGATATACTTAAGCAATAATGAGCCTCTACCTGAAATAGCAGCCTCAGTAATGATGCGGAGGACCTCTTTCTCCATCTGGGAGTTGTTGCAGATCTCTTCCCATGTGCCCCTTACTTGCACCTGCTCTGCCAGTGCCATTAGCTGCTTGTGGTTCGGCACCACGAAGCTGATCACGTATGACTGGTCACTGAGAAACAAGCACAAAATAATCCCCAAGTTAAGACAGAACGAAAAGAAGAAGAAAATTATAGCTGCAATGTTTGGGTTTGTATTAAAAAATTAAATGGAGTCAAAAGTTTAAGTTTTCGTCAATATAACATTCTCCCAGGGCAATGAGACAAAAAATAAACAAGATTCAGAGGCAGTGTGTGCGAGATTATACCTGTTGGCATAGGCACAGATATTGTCTATGAATGGGCAGTTCTTCAGAACAGCCTCCACTTTTCCTAGAGAGACATATTCCCCAGCCTGCAGTTTCACCAGGTCTTTCTTGCGATCTGTGAGAAGAGAACAAGTATTGCAATCCTGATAGATTCAACACTTGTATCACACATACAAGTTTGCCAGTTTCTTACCAATGATCTTAAGGCATCCGTCTGCGTGGAATTCTCCAATGTCTCCAGTGCAAAACCATCTCTGGCCTTTCTCGTCCACAAAAAAGCCCTCGTGATTCTTGCCCTCATTTTTGTAGTAACCCATCGTTACATTGGGCCCACCAATCAAAATTTCACCTCGTGGGTTGGGCTTGTCTGTGCTGTAGTAACCACCTAGGGGAGCACAGAGTGTGTTGATTAAAGAGAAAATATTAATATCCGGCTTCTCTGTTGATGGATTTGCTGCTATTATACTCACCCTCCTCCCAATCCTTCAGTGTGATCTCTGAACAAACCAGTGGAGCACCAACTCGTCCTGTGCTGTAGTCCCAAACTGAAAATACCAGCAAAGACTTAGCATATTTGATTTGGCAGAATTAACTCCTTTTTACCAAGCTGTCTTTTCTAACTGTTCCTCTCTTAACTCGTTCACATTTATTTTCTGCCTTTCTTTCTTCTTACCCTCACTAATGGTGCCAGCTCCACAGGTCTCCGTCAGACCATATCCCTGCCCCACGGGGCAACACAGACAGATGTTCATGAACCGCTGTGTGGCAGCCGAAAGTGGCGCTCCGCCTGAAAGCAGCACCCGTGTGTTCCCTCCCAAAAGTGCACGCACACGTTTGAACACCAAACTGGAAAAGGACAAGAATACACAACATGACGATGATGACTTAAGAGGTGGAGGAGACTCCAACAACAATTCCAACAACTACTAAAAAAAAAAAACATTTAGAGTTTTAGAAAGTTAGAAATTAATCATCACAGCGTCCAGATACTGACTCATGCTGAAGAATGTTCTGTGCAAACACCATGGTCGATAAAACCCAATGATTCATACATGCTAGAGAATAATTCACTTGTGGCTTGGTGTTGACAAGGGTTAATGACGAATTTGTGCATTTGTGTGTAGGAACAGAGGTTAATGTTTGCTCATGTATAACAGAAGAAGCATACATCAACTAGAGGGACTTTCCTGAGGGTTCAGCTCATGTACATGGGTATGTGCAGTGTGTATTACCTGTCACAGAGAGGTGTGCCGTAGCCCTTGGAGATCTGTTCCATCTTGTAATTGTAGGCCAGCACAAAGAGCGTCTTCTGGAATTTGCTCATCTCCTCCACTTTGGTCATTACATTCTTGTAGATTCGATCCATGATCTCCTACAAACACCAAGCAGGCCACGTCCAAGTTAACACTTAAGATATGTAAAGTCTCTCCTGTGCCCAGACGGATATTTCACATTTTATAAGGCCTCAGATGATAAGTAATCACTTGTGATGTCAATCAACAGGCCATATAAGCAAGAAAATTAGACTGATAAGTTTGTACACTACTAAATAGACTTACTGGTACAGCAGCCATGAGAGTAGGTTTCAGCACACTGGTATCTCCTTTACTGCCCTTCTTTATCTTGGTGGACTGTGAAAATGAAAAACGACAACTGCTCAATTCTCAGTATTCTACAGATCTAGGCCTGTATATGTAGATAAGCTCCAACGCACAGTGACCATAAGAATCTTTTTTGATTCTTGATTTGATTTTGATGACCTTTTGTGGACATCATGACAAGTTTAGCATTAGCAGAGATACATACAACACTGATTGATCACAAGATGTGTCCATTTATACACTGACCTGGTCTGCTAGAGTCTGAGGGGAGGAGTAGCCGATGCGACAGCCATGAGAGATGCACACCAGTTCTGCACTGAGCTCCAAAACATGGGCCAATGGCAGGTAGCCAATGTAGGTGTCTGTCTCACTGCCAGCAAAAAAAAAAAAATCAAATTCATTTCCGAAAGGGACTCAAGAAAAATACTAAGATACAGCGACACAAAGTTTGTTTAAATGGTTCATGAGTATGTAAAAAACATGGTTGGAGAAACACCACATATTGGGAAAGAGAATGACAGAGACACTCTGTAGAGTCTGAGTACCAGGACATAACAGAAATCTGAGGAAGTGTCAAAGAAACAGCAGTGACTCTGATATGGCCGTACTTGAGGTTAGGGATTCGCTCAGCCATGCCTGTGATGCCAGCAATGAGGTTGCCATGGGAGATCATGACACCCTTGGGAATGCCTGTGGAGCCGCTGGTGTACATGATGACAGCGATGTCTGAAGGCTCTGGCTGTCTGCGGTCGACTGCAACTGCAGAGACGGGAGAGCAGAGGGGTGACGGTTAGAGGGGAAATGGACCACACACCAGCATTATTAGCAGTAATAATAATTGACTTAGTATAAAGAACTGTCTAATTGATTAATGTAAAAATACTGTATAATAATCACTGTATGAAAGTGTTTTTTTGTACAGCTGCAGCTAACAGTTGTTTTCATAATCAAATATTATCACTTGTTTTTGAAAATAATCACTTAATCTCTAAAATGTTGGATAAAGGTGTAGACCGAAAGGCTTGTTTCACTCAACCAACTGTTCATAGATTCATTCTTAGCAATATAAAAACAGATAAAACAGCACGTCCTCACACATGGAAAGCTGTAACCTGAGAATATCTGCCATTTTTGCTTGCTAATTGATGATTACTGATCATTTTTCTGCCAGTCATATGGCTGATTATTGCCTCAGCTCATTTGTACAATCTTTTAGAATGAGATGCACAAAAAACACAAGAAAAGGTTCATGTTCAAGGGTTCTAGCTATGCAGGTTTGAAGAAAAGTACTTGATTACTGCATATGTTCACTTAAATAAGCACTTTAATCAGGCGTCTTTTAATTAGTCTCACTGGCTTGTCTTGGCTCTTGTATGTTTTATCTGATTGTGTAGAAAACTTGACTACAATTATTTTAGATAAGTTAATATTCTACATGCATTATGTGCTATATTTAAACATTTTAGAATATTCCACATTTCTTTTTAGTATAAACATGGTTAAAGTGATTCTGGAAGACCAACAAATTCCTAAAGTATTTGGCCAACATCATCACGGCATTGGGCGTTTGGCAAGTGCAGATTTGACCTCCTGCTGACTGTCACACAGAGCACATCACTGTAATTACACATTAGGGTGTTGGCTTTGTATTAAGCCTCCATCAACGTACTTCCATTTCCCTGACAAAATTAGAAACCTTTTTAATCACATTGCGCAAATACTCACTATTGTCAGGCTTGGATCCCATCTCCTTCACAGCG
Source organism: Chromis chromis (assembly GCA_900302755.1). Lineage (NCBI taxonomy): Eukaryota > Metazoa > Chordata > Actinopteri > Pomacentridae > Chromis > Chromis chromis. The sequence continues at coordinate 83,994 of OMNN01096408.1, forward strand.
TCCATGCTGTAGACCATGATGCCTCGGGGGATGTCTGGCCAGGTTGTGGGTTTACTGTCCACTACAATGACATACCGCAGCCTTGGCACGTCACACAGAATGGCCTGAGACATGGAGTTGGATGTAAGTGGGAGGGAGGAGGAGGAGGAGGAGGAGGGAGAGTGAAAGGAAAAACTAATTAAACAAATTGAACTGCACTTCTTATTAAGCTCAAATGTTGCAGACAATTAACAGCCAGTCATTAGTGACTTTGTTTAACAAAGTGCACATAATGGAGACACATGTTAACAGTAAACAGGTACCTTGAGACGGCTCTGAAGCAGGTCTTTGCTTGTGATGATGTGTGTGACTTCGGTCTCGTTCAGGCCGTGAGCAATGGCCAAGGGCCCAAGAGTGGCGTACAGGGTCACAACTGTCAAATTCAAAGACAGTCAAGTTAGTCAGTCATCACAAATGTTTAAATAAAGGCCGAAGAATTTATGAATATGCATTTTTGTTTGTGAGTCACTCACGTGGGAAATTGTACATGAAGCAAGCCTGTGCTGCCACAATCCACTCTGCTCTGGTCTCACAGAAGATGGCGATGTTGCACTGAGGCTTCTGACTGAGAGCTGCCAGACCGCTACCAAAGCACTTTGCTGTCTGGTAGGTGTCCTCGTATGAGAGCCAGTTATATTTCCCTAGAATCACCTGCATGCAACATGGAGAGATATATGCAAAATTCAAGATTCTGTCAACACACTACATACAGGAAAATGATGGTGGTGCATATATTCTACAGTCCTTGGTAGCTCCAGAGCATTTTTTCAGAAACAGGTTTAATTGATAGAACGAAAAAAAATTTTTTTTACGACCACTGTAACCATATAAATGGGATGAATATGTGCACTGCTTTGCATTACAAGAAATAATGGACAAAGTGAACCCATGTAAGTGGTTGCAGACCATAGTTTAAGCTGCAATACCAAATCAGAAAGTGCCTCCTATTAGTACCAGTCATGCAACATCATCATTTATATGCAGTCAGTTAGTGCCACCTACAGGGCTTTTGTGGCTATGCATGTGTTAATTCAGCTGTGAGACAAATGACACTGCTGCTCTTCCACCTACATCCCACACACTGTGCACAGTGCCAGACTGCACTCTGAGAGACCGTCAAACTTCTGCAGTTCTAGAAATTCACCTAACACTGAAGCTCTAGACCCAAATGTGATGAAATTGACTAAATTCTTGCTCTTGACACACCAAACTTTTCAAATACTAATGAAACAAGATGCAAGAGTAGCACGTAAGGAAAGGACACTGGTTAACTATGTCTCTCACCTTTTTGAACACCTTGCCGTTTGGCTGGAGCTCATCCTCCTCGCTAAGCACCTCTCTGGTGCCCAGACAGTCCCTCTGTGCAAACTTCATTGCTGCGTATTCGAACATTTTGTCCACTGTGTCCACCCCGGGGTGCAGCCATGCTACCAGCTTCTCTTGGCTGTTGACGGCCCTGTAAGACCCTGCTGGGCTTCCGGTAATCGAGCGTGCCTTGATCCGGCGGGCTCGTTCCAAATTGTTGCCAGCACCGGAGAAGAAGTACCAGGGTATAAAGGTGATGACGGAGTAGACCCAGACCACGGAGCGGAAAACCTGCAGCAGCAGGGGGTTCATATCCTCCTTCAACTTCATCTTTGACGATGAAGTGAGTGCGGGAGTGTCAAGGTTGCAGGGGGTGATTCTTTTGTGCGGCAAGTCAACTGGACCTGCAGGATAAAGACACAACATGAAATTTTAGAAGCACAGTCTGGAATAAAGATGGATCAGCATATTTTGAAAACTCAAGCTGCAGTGAATGTGAGGAACAGCCTCCTGGTAAAATAATCCTTGCTTGCATGAAGACCAACTCTGCCTATTCTTAGGCTGGTTCTCGGTCAGCACTCTTTCTCCCACCAGATCCACGGGCCCTGCTACATTGAGGATGACCTTACAAAGGAAGCATGATGCGATGACACTTATCATAATCAAGTTGAAATAACAGAGCCTATATGCTTCATTAAGTGATTAGCTGATAGAAACTGAACTCATGCATTAAAATGTGCTAATTTTCTCTGTTTATTAAATTAAATATTCAATTGTATATTTTGGTTGTTCCTCACATCTAATACTTAATATGAAGGCAACACTTTGGGGTCCAGACACAATTCAGACCCAGCCATTTATCCACAAAGAATTAGCCAGATAAATTGATGATGGAAATAATATCAGTGCTGCCAGGATAAACAAGCTTTGGCATTCCTGGAAAGAACAATTGTTAGCTTTCTAATACAGACTGCGAAAACAAGCAGTGGTTGCATTTCCCCCCCGAGGACACTGTCTCTACAATTTTCGCCTTCTCTGTACTTCACCACCAGTTTGCAACAGGATTATACCATGTGCTGTACTCCTTACTGCTCCAAGTTGTTTGGCTCTACTACAAAAACCTTTGGATCAACTCTGACTGTCTCCCTGAGAGCTCAGCTATTTGTAGTGTATGCTTAAGTCCAGAGTGTAATTTGCAGTGCAGCCCTGTAGCCACTGAGCCTGACCACGCTAGTAGTGGCAGTGACTCATTTTGCAGCTTAGAAGAAGAGGCCTAGAGGTCACGTGAGAGGTTAGCACACCCTAACAACCTACTGTAACATTACTGAGAAGAATCTAACACTGACTTATGAGATGGGCTGCTCTCGGCTATATGCAAACACAAGCTACAAGAGACAGACAGCAAGAAAGGAGTTTAACTGCAGTTAGATTGTGAGTCCTCAGTGAGACTAAGAGACAAGTAGGTTATCGAATGCTTGTCACCCGCACTGCACCACACTCTTGGGGTCCTTTGAGGATGATGACACTGCAGAGTAGGGCTGAACAATTAATTGAAATATTATCAAAATTGCAGCATGGCCAAATGCAATATCCAAATCGCAGGAAGAGCAGTTTTTTGATAAAAGATCAAATGTACCACTATTATAAATAAATTACTGCATTGTAGCACTACAGTGAGGCGCTGGCCTATAAATTATATTCTGTAGATCCTACGGGACATGCTTGCGTGGTACAAGCTGTACCAAAAATCACATCATCATTTTTATTTTTTCAGAGGAAAAGAAATGCAAAAGTTACCTTTACCACAAAAACTGTGACTCACATCACAGTCGCAAAATGTGTCAAAAGAATGGAATTGTTCTGCCCTACTACAGAGGCCATTCTTGTCTAGACAACAACCCATCACTCACTAAATGTAGTTCACTATTAACCTCCTGAGACCTGAGCTCTCCAGCCTTTGGAGGTTCTTGAAAATGTCATAGAAAAAATTGTGAAAATCTGTATCCAAAATTCTTGAATATTTTAATTATTCCAAGAAAATAAAATAAAAAATAAAAAAAATACAGTAAAATTTCCAAAATATTCCCAAAAATGTCTTTAAAATATATGAATTATTCCAAGAAAATTCAAAATTGCCCTCAATTTTTGTATCACTCTGAATGTCTCACTAAAAGTTTTAGAAAATCAATGAATCAATAAAAAATAGACAAAAACATTTCAGTTAAAATTGAGGATATTTTTCATGAAATTCCAGACAAAATTTCACATAAAGTCCTGACAAATTTCACTAATATTTTCATGACAATTGCTGGAAATTAACAGATTAGGTTTTATTTTGCTTTTGTCATGTCAAATTGTAATGTCCTCATACGTGCACACAGGGTCTCAGGAGGTTAATGTCTTAGATTCATGTTTTTTTCTAAGGCTGCTGCTGAACAGAAAACCTCCAGACTTGCAAATCCACTCGACCTGCTGACCTGACGTTTAGTTTTAAAAACACCTCGAGCTGCAGAGTCAGGAACACGACGAACACGGTGGAAGTATTCTGCTGCGTTAATGCATTCATCAGACTCCTCTCAGTAGCTCGGAGGGGTTTCAGTGCACATCGTGTTCCTTCAACCATCGTCTGTCTTCTGCTGCTCAACATCTTTTCTTGCCTTCTGCAGAGGAGTTCGTCACGAGTCTAAATGCATCCAGAAAATAACCAACATCTAGACCCTATGAACACCAACATCTAGACCCCTATGAACACCAACATCTAGACCCTATGAACACCAACATCTAGACCCTATGAACACCAACATCTAGACCCTATGAACACCAACATCTAGACCCCTATGAACACCAACATCTAGACCCTATGAACACCAACATCTAGACCCTATGAACACCAACATCTAGACCCTATGAACACCAACATCTAGACCCCTATGAACACCAACATCTAGACCCCTATGAACATCTAGACCCCTATGAACACCAACATCTAGAC
>OMNN01096410.1:0-11563 GCA_900302755.1 Chromis chromis
ATGATGTGCAGTGATGGTCCTGCCTTCAGTTGTCCTTCGTGGTTTGTTGTTGCTTGTCCTTGTCAGTGTTGTTTCTGAATTTATGTGATTGTGTTCCCATGTTTTTATGTTGTTTTTTTTTACCTGCCTGCAAAGCAAAATTTCCCTCAGGGGACAATAAAGTTGAAGTTTGAAGTTGAAGTTTGAAGTTTAACAGAATTGAGTACAACCCTGTGTAAAATCAGTTAAGTGTCAAATGTTTCAAAACTGTACCACTTCTTAATAACTGCGTTATTTCTAAGCTGACAAGTAGAATATTTCCTTTTGTGAATATTAAAAAACAAATACTATACAAAGTATTTGAAAATACAGAGCCCAAAGTAGGAATGCGACCATTGACATCATAAATCATCACCAGTGATTTCCACTTCACCTAACTGTATGACCAGGGTTTTAAAATGGCCTGCAAACACCAGAACTATCTCAGTTTTGGAGCTATGGGCTGTATCTATCTAGATGTCTGCATCATGGCTCCACATAGAAGAGAGCTGACAGAGGAATATGAATAATCTGATTGTGTGACTTCACAAAGATGGAAAAGAATTCAGGAAGGTCTTTGATCAACCAAAAATCTGCGGAAACGCAACTGCAGCAGTAATCAGGAGTTTTAGAACGAGGCATAGTACCACTAATCAGAGCCGCAGTGGTCATCCTCCAAAAATGACTCCATCGACAGTGAAGTACTTTCACAATCTAGTTCTGAAAAACAGATGTGCAAGTGCTTCAGACTTGGCACAATGGTTATCAAAGGAAATTAGAGTTTGTGTGAAGAAATTTGCATCCAAAAAAAAAGAAAAGAAAAAAAAAAAAGGCCTGTGTTTGTTCTTCAGCACAAAACTGCAACAAAACATTGCAAGACAACGTGTCAAGAAACCTGATTAATATTTGAAGCAGGTTCTTTAAGATGAAGATAAATTTGTATGGCTCAGATGGGGTCTAGTATGTTGGCATGAACACGCCCAGGATTTCCACAGTAAATGCATCATCCCAAGAGTGAAGCATGGAGGTGGGAAGGTGATTATATGGGGCTGCATGGGTGCAAAAGGTGTTGGGGAGATTACATTCATAGATGAGACCATGAATGCTTGTGGATATACAAAAATACTGGCTAACAAAATGACTCCCAGTCTGCAGAAGCTTGTCAGAAGAGGAATATTCCAGCATGACAACGATCTAAAGCAGTGGTTCTCAACTGGTCCAGCCTCAGGACCCACTATGTGTCTATTAATAACGATCACAACCCAAAGTTTGCTGTTCCTGTTAACAAATTAAGGTTTATCTGGGTGTAGTCTCGACGCATTTTGATACAGCTTGGGAATATTTGGCTTATTATTTGCTCATTTTGGTATATTTGGACACTTTTGCCAAGTTTTGGGCATATTTTTGTCCCATTTTGACAGATTCTGACCACATTTTGGTTTATTTTTGGCTCGTTTTAGCATAAATGTCTCCAATAAGCTGGCAGAGCCTCATATAGAGGTTAATAGTGGACAACTACTGGTGTCACCACCACTAAATATCCTGCTATTGAAAGCAAACTGTGTCATAAGAAACACGTCCTTTAAAATAAAAGACTTTATACCACTACTTTTTTGAGGGGGGACATGCTTCTGCGACCCTCTAAAAATGGCTTCGCGACCCACTTTTGGGTCCCGACCCACTAGTTGAGAACCCCTGATCTAAAGCACACTGCTAAAATCACACAAGAGTGTCTGAAGGGGCGCCACCATGTAGCTCACTGAGTTAAGGCGATACCACACGGGGCACAGTCCCTTAGCAGCGGTCATGAGTTCGAGTCCGGCTCAAGCCCATTTGCTGCATCTCCTCTCTGTCTACCCCTGATTTCACTCTGTCTCTCTATCAATAAAAGAAAAAACTCTCCCCCAAAAAATATGAAAAAAAAGAGTGCCTGAAGAGGAAAAAGTGAAAACTATGGCCAAGTTGCCTGACTTAAATCCAACAGAACACCTTTGGGGTATTTTAAAGAAAAGTGAAGAGCAACACAAGAGCAAGATAAAAAAAAAGCCTCTGAAGTATGGAAGAACATTTCCAGAGATTTAGTATCTTCCATGCAAAGGAGGATTGAGTCTGTCATTAAAAGTAAAGGTGGTGATACAAAGTAATGAAATAAAAATAAGATTTGAATGTCAGTAATACTGACATTTGTTCCTACTGTGGGGACTGTATTTTTAATATAGTTGAAGAGGTTTACATTCTAGCGCTGAAACATTTCATTTTTTCTTTATCACCTTTCTACAGCCTGTCTTTCCTTGCACATACTGTACATCACTTCCTCAAGAGTGGCTGAAAAACAATGTTCTACATCCAACAAAAACTGATCGTGGTTTTAAAAGTTGACAAATGTAACCCAATCAACATGCCGATACAGCCAGGACAGGACCTACCTTTGGCTCCTTGGCTGGCGCCTCATCCTTGACACCAGGGACAACTTTAAAAGTAATGGCTCCTTGTGACTGGGCCTAGATAGGGGAGGAAGACAAGATAGATAGAGTAGGTTAAATGGAAGTGGCGGAAACAGCATTCATCTAGGCTTTCAAATATTTTACAAAGCACCTAATCCAGTAAAAGTCACATAATGCGAGGCACTGTTTGATTTTTCAACAATGGAAGGGTTATTAGGATTGGATGACTCTGCTTGGCAGAAGTATTTTGCGTGTGTGTGTGTGTTTTTGGGTTGTGTAGAAGGAGGAGTGTTGAGAGCTATCATCTGCTCTGGAGGCTTTTTTGTCTAAGAAGGCCTCCAGAGTTTAAGAGACTCTCTCTATCCTCTCCAGTCAGCCCCCCTGGCAGAGTCAAAGCCCATGACGGAGCTCATTTGAGGCCTGCGGCAAAGGCTGCTTGGAGGAACTACACAGCATCAATCTCATCCAGGGAGACCGTGTGGCTCAATGCATGTGGTCTAAAGGCCAGGAAAGACTTGTAGAGAAAGGCTAGTGTTTGGTTTTCAGCACAGCGACGGGACGCCCAGGGTCCTGGATGAGTTAGGGGAGGTTTTTGCCATCACAAACAAGGAATGTTATTTTCGCCAAGGGAGTGGAGCTGAAACACGGGAGAAACCTTTGGACAGCACACACACACAAACGCACAAGGCAGTCTCACAAATACGAAAAAGATGAGGCTTTACCAGAATACGAATGATTTCCTCTGGTTTTTTGTCATCCACAGGGATTCCATTGACCTCCTTCAGTTCATCCCCAACATGAATCAGCCCTGCCACACAAAAACACAAAGCTTAGATATCTACAATCATTCTGATATTCTATTACTTTAATGTCCTTATATAAATGAGCTACTGTGTAAAAGTCCAGCATGTACAGAGCCTGAGGATGTATACAGCCCACCAGATTAATGTTTATCGTCATGGTGGCATTTGAGATTGGAGAAGAATCAAAACGTTATTGTCGACACATGTGGAAATTTGCCTTTGGCTCGACTGTGGCAAAGCTGAAAAACAGACTGGACACAATGAATACAAAATCAAACGCAAAACATGTGGACAAATAGCAGAGCTTGTCAGTATGCTTGTCATTCATGTTGATTTTTGCAAAGTGGATTTATACAAATTATGGCAGAGAAGTGGTGGACTCAGGTTTACAGATAATTCCTAAATCCACGTGGTCTTTCCTGAACACTGGACGTAATCTAGTTGTACTTTACAATGCGATTCCACACACAAATGTTTTTTGGCAGACAGAAACGCATGTGTACATCAAAAGACACTGAAGGAACTGACCACTTCTATCAGCCGCCCCTCCTCTCATGATCCTTGCCACGAGGATGGCTCCTGTGTGTTCATCACGTCTTATTGTTGCTCCCTGCAAAGGAATAAAAAACGAGGAATTAAAAAATGAGATGCACTGAGCGACATTTCTACCTGTCTGGTTAACTGTTCAAATGTCAAATGGCCCAAAAAAGACAGTAAAAGGTATCTGGTTGGACTTCAAGCGCTTTAAAGTGCACACAGGATGCTCATTGTTACCAAAATGGCTGATTTATGATTACTTTTCCAGACAAAGTGAATGTGCTTTCGTCTGGGGTAAACAGATACTGAATTTCTTCTTTTAAATGACAAACAGAACCCATCCATAGCGTCATATTTAAAGAGATCGATGCTTTTCAGGTGTGTTTTAAAGAGGCCATCTTATGCATGTTTACAGGTTTAAAAATTTCCTTTTTGGGAGCTCCTAGAACATGTTTACATGCTTTAATGTTCAAAAACAGATTATTGCCCTAACCCACTGTCTCTTTAACCCTTTAAGTCCTAGTGCGTCATCGGCAACACGTTTGGGCAAGCGCTCTTTGGAATACCGTAAATGTCACCGTTTGTGATATTGGAAAAAAATCCAACGGTTTCTGAAAGCTGAGGCGTTGCGCTTTACAGCCAATATGGTGTCTTTACGGTAATTTCATTCGTGCCCCCCCAGGAATCCTCTGGATAAAACTGCCGTAAAATTACGGTATTTTACGTACAATTTAATTCGTGCCCCCCCAGGAATCCACTAGATAAAATTACCGTTAAAATATTACCGTAATAACACCATATTGGCTGTAAAGCACAACGTCACTGCGCTTTACAGCCAATATGGTGTCATTACGGTAATTTCATGCGTGCCCTCCCGGGAATCCACTATATGAAATTACCATAAAATTACCGTAATGACACTATATTGGCTGTAAAGCGCAACGAAAAAATGGGCACCAGCACTCACAGGACATTTTCTTATCTTTTTGGAATCAAAATAAGAAAAAAGACCAGGTGGACATTTTGAGGCTCAGGTCTTAAAGGGTTAAAGTCCCTCCCAGTTTCCTGTGAATGATCACATAGTATTCCAAGATCTCGGAGTATAGGGATGTACCTCTAAGAGAAGAAGCTGTAGTGAGTTTAATGAAGGCAAACTGTGAGGAAGCTGCTCATTACATGTTTGAGGGAATGCCAAGATAGTCGCTAGGCACGCATTATACGAATGTGTCATATGTCGATATAAATAGGTAACAGAAGAAAAGGCTTGACTTTAACGAGGCATTTCAGGCAGGTAAGAAGCTGTGTTTTATGTGGGCATGGACTTCGAGACTTTTAAGTTTACATTCCTATTACACGCACAAAAAAAACATACAACAGTAAGTATTTTTATGCACAAATTTATGGCATGGTCCACTTAATAGCAGTTGGTTCAGCCTACACATTTTCTGGAAGATCAAGGCAGACCTTCTCTGATTTTTGCACCTTCCATAGGGGTTAAATGTCTGAAAACTATGTATTTAATACAAACCAACGCTGACATTAAACCTTTAAAGACCCATTTGCATCGAATCTTTAGTCCTTGATATAAAACAGGTTATTGCGGTGGGACGTAACACCATAAGGGATAAATTAGTGGAAGAAGACGAAACTGATGGGCAAAGTACATCAAGATCTCTCATGGCTGTACTGATTAGATTAAATGTTTACACCATTAAGGGATTAATGTTATAGAGGGAATTTAGAACAACAACAACAGAACAACAATGACATGATATCAGCATCCTAGGTAAAAATGAACAAACAATGGCATATGGACCACGGGCGGCATGGTGTTGAGGTGGCTGGCACGGTCTCCTCACAAAAACATGCTGAGGTTAATTGGTGATTCGAAATTGTCCGTAGGTGTGGATGTGACTGTGCTTGATTGTCTGTCTTTCTATGTGACCCTACAATAGACCGGCGACCTGTCCAGATGTCCTCAACCTAAGTCAGCTGGGATAGACTCCAGCCCCCCTGCTACCCTACAGAAGTATAGATAATGGATGGATGGATGGATTGGATGACATATGGACAAATCTGAAAGGTTTGGTAGATGTAAGTAAGTAAGTAAGTAAAACTTTATTTATATAGCACTTTTTAAAACAACATGTTACAAAGTGCTTCACACACAAAAGAATTAGATAAGAACAAATAGGAAAAACAAGAATAAGATAACAGTTTCAACATGCAGATACAAACTTCCTGACACACACTGAACACCATGGCCACGAACAACCCCTGAGACAGACCCATAACCAACACTTAATACACCAGTACATAGACACAACATTGACATAAACAAACATCCATACACAAGTATATGCATACACACACAAACACACACACTATACTGTCCTGATTTAATAAAATGCCTGTTTATCTATGTGAGTTTTTAAGAGTTGCTTGAAGCTGTCTATGGAATCTGATGATCTGATGGACTTGGGAAGACTATTCCAGAGGGTTGGAGCCAGAATAGCAAATGCACGGTCACCTTTTGTTGATAAGTTGGAGCGGGGGATGGATAGGAGGTTACAGTTTGATGAACGGAGTGGTCGTGAGGTTGAGTAGGGAGCTAGGAGGTCAGAAATGTAGCTGGGGGCGAGGTTGTGCAGGGCTTTAAAGTGACTGATCATGTCCAGGTGAGCTGCTTCACACGGCTGTCTCCAATCCCCGCAGTCATGGAGCAGGCAGAGCTGGGGTGAAGGTGGGGGAGAGAGTGAGAAGAGGGAATTTGGAAAAGGAGGAAGATAAGCAGAGGCTGGAACGGGGATCATGACATAAAGGGTTAAAGAAGATGCTACTGGGTGCTGCAATGATTACAGTGAATGCTGCATTGTTTTACTTTCAGTTGCATTAAAATTTGGTAAAGTTGCCGTTGAGAGTTTTTAGAACAGGTTCAGTTGCATCAGTGTCCACGGACTTGTTGTTATGAGGCTGTTATTCATGATCAATTTTGATAAGGCAGAAGTATCAGTTTAACGTTTGCAGGAGTTTATTTTTTTCAAAAGCCTCACTTTTCTTCCGCCAAGGATGCAGAGGTTATGTTTTTGCTGGCGTTTGTTTGTTTGTTTGTTTGTTAGCAAGATGACAGGAACAAGGAACAGGTGATTAAATGTTGGTGATGCTCTGAATTACCCAATATGAGAAAATGCCGCTCGTGGAAATCATAATATGGGTGGAAATGAGCTGTTACCGTTCTGAACCTGCTCCTTTAAGCGTGGTGGCTTATGGGTAATGTAGTAGTGGTAGATGTGCGTTGTGTGTCTGTCCCCCCTCCACTCGTGCTGGACTCTTTCACCGTGTCTGTGACCAATAAACGGATCCCGTTCCAAGGTTTACTGCCTCCCATGCTGCCTGTTTTGATAGCGGCCCAGACGACTTGTTACCAGCACAGAACCAGCTAACACAGTAGTGTGAAATTTCCCCTCTGGGATTAATTACGTATTTCTATTCTATTCTACTTCTCTACAGTAATGACATTTTAGTACATTGCATGGTAAATTAATTAACAAAATGACCTTTAAAGAGACAGATGCCAGTGTTCTGGTACCAGAGTTGACGTGTATCAAGTGTTTTAATTCCATCAGTGCATTTTGGATGTTAGATTTACTGCTGCGTGGAGCTTCATGTCCCACTTTCAAGGAAACCTAGTATACCTAAAGGTTCCATACCATGAAATGTTTGGACACACCTGCTCATTTAAAGGTTTTCTTTAACACATTTGGATTCGTGTAGTGAGCAAAAACAAGTGTAAAAAAAGCAAAAATTGATTTGTGAGGCAGGAGTTGTCAGAGTTCTCCTCCGTGGCACGGCACCTATCCCCTGAAGTGGATGGTTGTGTAGCAGGAGTCCAGGGATTCTTCTATAGATGGAAAAAGCACAAGTGCATATTGAAAAAATACTTAGGAGGTGTATGTTTGTTTTTGGAAACCCTCTACTGTGAATGATCAGGATAGATTTGAAGCTGAGTGCAGTTTCACAGATTCCCACTTGAGGGCAGGCAAGGAGGAGAGCTATCCACCTCTGACTGGGAATTTCATGTCACAGAGAAGTCTCAGATCATTGACTCTCAAGTGGCAAACTCTGGCGCTGAAAAGGAGGGTCAAATGGTCATTTTACACTGACGGTAAAAGTCAGTCAATCCCCATAGAGCCTCATGTTAAGATGTTCTAGCAGAAATAAACATGTTTACAGCCTGGTACAAGAAACAGCTTTGGGCTCTGTAGCTAATTTCCACATTCATGACAACTGTAGAGGGGGTATTTTAAAGCATTAAGTCTTAAAGTCATGCATATTTATGGGCATAGCTAGCTTTAAGTGACAGGTAAGTGCCATCATAGGACAGTCCATGGCACAGAGATCTTTGCAGACCCACCTCAGCTCTCTTCATTCGCCACCTCTTTGCTCATCTAGGCTGTTAAGAGGAGTCAGATGCTACCAAGATGGCAACAACCAAAGTTACCACACTGACCTTCTTTCGGGAAACACAAGTTTTTGACGTCATGGAGAGTTTGTCTACCCTCATATCCTCCAGGCCAGCACTGACCTCGCCACAGCACATGTACGCTGATCCATTTTCAACACACGGGATCCAGATTTTTGTATGTTTGTTGTGCTATGAAACACATCAGTGCTGCTGTTAATGTCGACATTTCTACCAGAGTCCTATCTTACAGCTCAAAAATATGCCTAAGGCTGCAGCTCTTTATTCATTTGTGTGTCTTTTTAATCAAGGAGAGACAGGGGCGTCCTCCCCAACCATCACACCCGATGGTAATCCCCCTACGTAACCATGGTAACTCCCACATGTAAGGTTGAAATTTTCCTTAACTTGAGGCAAACATGATTCACTTTAAAACTGACGTCACTTCTTTTGTTTAGCTTTAAGTCTTTACTGTCCAAGTAAAAAAAGTTTCCTCTACTAAGCTACTTTTTTTGTTTTTAGTAATAATCAATAAACAGTTCTGTTTTTCCAGACTTTAAAAATAACTGAACTGTGAATTGCCTTGTCAGTTACCCACGTACGCTGCTAACTTCAGAAGACATTATGTCTAGCAGGTCTGAGTTTCACTTCCCCAAGTTCTAAGTGTCAGTTCTTCTTGACCATCATGACTGGCTGTTTCTTTTCTCTTGCGTGTCGAGGAAAACAGTCACATTCAAAGAGTTCCTCTTTCTTTTTACCACCGCCTAATGTTGGACTTCTATTTACAGCAGAATATTGATATTATCTCTTGCTGTCAACAACCAGTCATGATAGTTTTTTTTAATGTCACGACTCTTTAAGATTACAAAAACAATCAGAGCTGCCTCCACGTGCTGATCTAAACTGTAAATCCACAATGTGACATTTTATTCTCCACTTTAATGATGTTCCCATTGAAATTTACGGCAGCAGCTTCGTAGATCAGATAGATTTGGTACCTTAGAATAGGCATCGGGTATGAATCATTTCCTGCTCTGAGCCGTCAGTCTCTGCTCAACAACATGTGACATATGTAGATGTGAAACTCGCGGCTCACTTCATTAAGCAAACCTCAGCTGAGCAGGAACATGCTGGGTGTGGAACTGTGACAGCACAGGAGCAGTGAGACACGATGTGGATTACTCTTTGTCTGATCGCGCTCGTCGGCTTTTCTACATCCCGAGCTGGCGGTGAGTGTATTTTACATGTGACTGCTGTTTTGTTTTACACTTGTGAGGTGAATTTTAACTGTTAATATATCAAGGTCGTGGATCATCAAAGCGAGAGGAAAGTACAATCCCTCAAGGTTCTCTGGGCCCAGGTCGGGGGGACGTTGGTACAGCTATAAAACCTGCTGTCTCTCAGAGTAAGTGATGTAGCGACAGAGCATCTGGCCTCTCCTGTTTCTCTGGAGTGAGATACGTTGAAGTGTTTTCTGATCCAGCTGCCAGTCCTGTATCCCGTGTCCCTCAATTAGTTGTGCTAATTTCGACTTCTTCTGTGTGCCACTTTGACAGACCTCTGTGACGACCTCATCGAAGAATGTCAAGAGGGTGGTAACAGTTGGTACAGGTAATGCATATAGTGGACTCTTTTATGCCATCATTGTTAACAACTAAATAAATGAGGGAGACTTTATTCAATATTCCCCAAAACACACGTCAAACATGTCCAGTTGGATTTTTTTGAGTATCTACTACTTTAAGGGAGATACACAACTGTAGTGGACACCACACAAATAAACCACAACAGCCCTGCAGATGAAACTTTAATCAAAGTATTCAATACACTCCAGTTAATTAGAGAACATTTCCCATTATGTTTCTTCAAGAATAACAGGTTGTAACAGATATTCCACAGGTACATTTCCACCACCATACAGAAAACAGAAAACCCAACAATCCAAAGTTGCTTTTGGATTCACTATGAGCAGCAGTCAGTGACTGTGGGAAGGAACTAAAGAAAAAACCTAGGATAGGGAGGGGAAAAACGACCTCCGGCAGAACCTGACTCAGGGAAAGCAGTCGTCTGCCTCGACCGGTTGGGGTGTTTAAATAATCGATCATTTACACACACTTGATTATTGTTGTTAAGGAAATGTTTCTCCAAGTTGACAGCCTTTCAGGAGCAAAACTGCATTTCTCCATTGATACCACAGTGTTTAAAAAGGACTTCCTCAGCCAAAGATTCACTAAATCATGAACAACGATGTACAATAACCATTAATCAAACATTTTCACCGAGCAGTGATGCTGTGTATGGCCTAAAGTCAACTTGGTTGTGTTGTTTGTTCAAATAAAATCAATCAACGCATATCACAGCATTATAACACTGTAATAAATGACAACTGTGTAGCCCTATGTTTGGAGTGCTGAAGTATGTTAAATGTGTGTTGGTAGGTGTTATGAGGACAGAGTTGCCACCTGTAACCCCGGACCACAAAAACGCTCGGAGCCAAAGTTCATTCGTGTGAATGTGAACTCATCACAAGAGGTGAGGCCTTTTTCTGAGGTCAGTTGATTTTAAAAGGTAAAAAAACAGGTTTGTTGTCTTCATCATGTATATTCGTGTACTGTAGGATTTTACATTTTAGGCCATATCCTGTTTCCTTGAAACATGCTAAAAAATCCTCCTAAGCAAAATTAATTTCCAGCAATTGTTTTTTTAGTTATTATTACCTCCACCAAGGAGACGGAGGTTATGTTTTTGCCGGCGTTTGTTTGTTTGTTTGTTTGTTTGTTTGTTTGTTTGTTAGCAAGATAACTTGAAAAGATATGAATGGATTTTAATGAAATCTTCAGGAAATGTTGATAATGGGACAAGGAAGCAGAGGTTATGTTTTTGCTGGTGTTTGTTGGTTTGTTTGTTTGTTAGCAAGATAACAGGAACAAGGAACAGATTATTCAATTTTGGTGATGTTCTGGATTACCAAAAGTGAGAAAATGCCGCTCGTGGAAATCACAATATGGGTGGAAGTGAGCTGTTACCGGCCTGAGCCTGCTCCTTAAAGCGCAGTGGCTTCTGGGTAATGTAGTAGTAGCAGAGAAGAGATGTGTGTATGTCCCGCCCAGCACTCGTGCTGTACTCTTTCACCGTGTCTGTGACCAATAAACGGATCCAGCTCCAAGGTTTTTTTTTTCTTTTTTTTCCCCCTTTATTATAAGACAAACAAATAGAACAACAAAAACACAGGACACACCCCACCCACCCTCACCTCCCGCACAAATCTACACATAATACATAATCACAAAACCGTGTCC
>OMNN01096411.1:4778-16448 GCA_900302755.1 Chromis chromis
TATATAAACATATGATCACACAATTAGAATAGAGAAAACAGTTGCAGAAACTCTAACAATAATGTAAAATTATAAAGTAAGGCTAATGAAATAAAAAGGTCCAGGAATTAATCCTTAAAGACCCTTTAGTATAAAGAACAGTGTTAGAACTCCTGTCAGGAATGAAAGCATTCAAATTAAATGAATTGTGGCTATTATCATCATTAGTAGTTATTTGGTGTGCAGTACCCCTCTGCTTGCTGTAAGCTCTGTTTTAAATCCATGGAGACACATAGAGCTTTTTCACTGAAAACAACTTCCTGCTGTGGTCAAATTTGCAGCATTTCCATTTTAAAAGGGCTGTATGCTGTTTGGTGTAACTTTTAATTAGTTTCTTTCCCGTCTTTTTCCTAACATGAAAGATATCTCTAGAAACACATAGTGAGAGGCAATGGGTGTAATCAGAGCAACTGAAGACCTTTGAGAAAAGAAGACAAATGGGTTATGGGAGCTTTTGATATCGCACTCCCTCGCCAGGGATGATCACAAGGGGGAGAAATGTCTGTTTTCAAGACCATTGTGGTCCCACTGTGACATGAGATGAGGCTCATTACAACCAAAGCATCAGAGTGATGGTGTGAGCTGCAAAGGCTTTAACACCACCATCCCATCTCAAATTGCCACATTCTCTAAGGGAGAGTCCTCCTGACACACTGGTTCACTTATTAAAACATTTACACTGTCAAGCACACAAAACACACACACAAACCGACAGTACACATGCAATTTAAACCTGAAAAACATTTCTCCAGTCCATTTGAAAAAGACAGGGGATTTCTCTAGCTCTACTGAGCAGAAGGTCTCTGTTATCCACAGATGGCTTGATGAACTGCAGGGCATTCACATGGCAATAAAGAACCATTCAAACTGACACAAAGTGAGAATCACACTTTATCACACACTCAATCTCTACAGACTCTCTTACACATAGAAAGAAGTGAGAGTCTAGCAAGAGGAAAACATCTTACGTTGGTACACTATAACCAATACTGCAAAATAAATACACTCAGGTAGATGGCTATACTGATTCAGAATCACAGATACAAACCAAAGTTGGTATAAAATTCATCAAAAGGGAAAAATATAAAGTAACAGCTTTGCCTTTACCAAGTCTTGGCTTTTGTGCCTCGTAGAGACTCATGTCTCCTGCCATGTACTTCAGTTGCATACAATACTCGCTTTGAGCCATTCACAACAAATCCAACACAGAAAAAAACATCCGACTCCTAACTATGAAAGAAATAAGGTGGACTGAAGTTCAAGGTTTGTAAGAATTTGGATAACACATAAAAATAACTTGTGAAATCTCACCAAAAGAGTGCAACCCATGTCCAAACAAGTATGCTGGTGGTGCCACCAAACTTGACATCCCTTTTAGAAAGTGACAGTTACTTTAGGTTTGCCCACATGAGCACTAAACCCAAGGCAACTAACACCAACATTAATGTTCAATGAGCAACATCGTCATTAGCCGTACTTCTCCAGGGGTTAAAGTAAAACGGGAGCAATGAGCTACAGTAATGCTTTTGAATACTATTAAATACCCAGTATGCAGTATGTCCATGAATACGCATTACTGCTCATAGATATGTCAACATGTCATATCAGGAAAAGCACAGGCATAATCCGTATCATAAACTAGCAACTGCACTTTCTTTGTTCTGTGCTCTGTTTTTGCACGTACTGGCTCCCTTGAATGACTTTCTGAGAACTCTTGCTGCTGAACAATAATTGTTATCGGTTCCACCTGTTCTGTGCTGTGACCAGACAACATATCTTGCGGCTCTGTGGGCAGACACAGTTTATAAAGTCCCTCTCCGGTCATTGATTTAACCCCTAAAAACACATATCTGTGAAATAAAGTCACATATTTATAATATTTTTTTGTATATAAATAATTCCTTTTTGCTTTAAATGGCTTACATGTAACTCTACACTGTTGCTTTATCTAAAAAGTCATCTTCTAGAATCCCCGCCAGCTGTTGCTCAAGCACACCAGCTCACCTTCTACTCTGCTCAAACACAGTCAAACGGCTCTACATGGGGTCAGCCCTATGTTCCCACATTTGTATGAACTTTTTTTTCCCTGAAAATTTTGAAAATTAGGCCCTATGTTCCCACATTTCTAAGATTTTTTTTGGAGAAATAATCGTTTTCTTAAGATGAAAACGGTTTTCGTGTAAATGAGAGGCCAAACCATGTGGAAATATCTGCATTTTCCCTTCGTGTAAACCGGGTCTTAGAAATGTGAGACATGTGGGAACATAGGGCTACATGTTGGAACTGGAAACCAATTCTAAAGAAGTGTAATGATACCAAAAGCTCCACCTCACAAGTTGATAGAATTGGCTCTTTGGGTTTGTTAACATATGAAAGCCCAGAATTCACGTTTCTGAGATTGTCATCAGTCCATTGCAGTTTCAAGGTGGAAATGATCACCCACAGCACTGAACCCTTATTTTGCTGATAATATGCCTTCTAGCATATAAAAACACACCAAATGGGCGTGTTCACAAGGTTAAATAAAAAAAAGAAAGAAATTAAAATAACTGGAAATTTTAAAAAGAATAGGAGTTTTGAATGACTGGACACAAATGTCTATTTCTTATTTCTTTGTTTGCTTTTCTTGCACTTCCATCCATCCATTATCTATACACTGCTTAATCCTCTGTAGGGTCGCGGGAGGGCTGGAGCCTATCCCAGCCGACTGGGACGAAGGCAGGGGACACCCTGGACAGGTCGCCAGTCAGTCGCAGGGCTACACATAGAGACAGACAACCAAACACACTCTCATTCACACCTACGGACAATTTAGAATCATCAATTAACCTCAGCATGTTTTTAGACTGTGGGAGGAAGCCGGAGCACCCGGTGAAAACCCATGCTGCACAGGGAGAACATGCAAACTCCACACAGAAAGATCCCAGATGTCCTAACCGGGACGCGAACCGGGGATCTTCTAGCTGTGAGGCGACAATGCTAACCACCGGGCCACCGTGCAGCCCCTTGTCTTGCACTTGGCTAATGCAAACTGATTTTTGAGGCATAGATTCCCACCCCTGCAGAAACATACAGACTTCCACAGTGGATTTAAAGAGAATCACCTGAATCCACAGTGATTCAGTGAATTGTCTTAAAGCTCTTTTAGCTCACTCTCCCTATCTGCCTTGGCCTCAAATTCTCCTCGTCTTATTCGCCTTATTATCCACTTATTTGCCACCGTCACTGAGGATTGGATTCTCAAAGTGCCTGTTGAGTAATTCTCTATCTCTCACTAACTTTCTCCTCCAAATTCTCTTCTTTACCTTCCGTCTCATTCATTCAGTCAGTCACACACAGGATCGCTCGTGCCCTCAGTCACACACATACCAACAAACACAAACACACCTGTTCATTAGAAATGACTAATGATTCAAAGTGTATAATGATCTGAGACTAGCAGTGGTGTTGCACTAGTACAACATTGTGATTCATATCCAGGCAACAGAAATCCCAGAGGAGCAACCCTAGCTTCTCTTTGTGAACACAGACACACACACAGACACAAACACATCTACAGACACAGACAAGAGAACACATATTTGTTCTGTTATAAAATATGTTAGTTTTGTTTTATACATCCACATATTTTTCATATTTACACAGTAAAGAAAACTGTCTGGTAGCCGACTACCTTAGAGTATATATATCACTAAAAGAAAACTTCCTTTGAGATTTTTATATTGGAATATGTGTGCAATACAAAACAGCACTGGTTACTGGGGCACAACTGAAAAACCAGAAATGGCTCTCGCATCTCCGTCCGCGCATATCTCTGTCTCCCACACATCTCCCAGCTCAGATGTTGCTGCCAAATACCGCACTACAGATTGGCTAAGTGTGATGGTCCATGAGCACCAGCTTGCAGACAGCTTTAGTTATTCTGACCTTGATCCATAAACATCAGTGAAGTTCTACATTTCAAAAATAGAAAAGGATGGGACCCCAGATCCATCCGAATCCAGGCGAGTTTCATCATAGCTGCAGCAGCTATGGAGACAATTTCCCACCAGCTTGACACATGCTGCCAAAAGACAGAGTATACAAGGCAAGGACCCCAGCACTTTGAAGCAGGTGCAGGAGACAAGAAAAAAAAGATGGGAAATGGAGTGAAAAAACTAAAAAGAGTAAGAAACAGCAAGACAGAATCTGAGCTTATGTGTGCAGGCAGTTTTCAAAGCAATCAGGGGCTCTTCTTTCACTATTATCTCAACGTCCAGCACAGCTAGACAGTAAATCTTAAAATGTAATCTAACAAATACTAGAAGCTGCACTGTATTCTCAGATGTATCTTTCAAAAGTTTTGCGAGTGCAGTGTTTCTACTTCAATGTCTCAGCTTTCTTCAAACTTCTACAGCACTACAGTACTGGAATTATGAAGCTGCAAGTTGTTCTTTTGATTCTCAGGCAATGTTGCTTCATTTAATTTTTATTTGGCCACATTTATCCTCTAGGAAGTTATCAATCTTGTTAGTGATATCATCCAGTTTTACCTGATTCCCAACTGTCTAAGATGATGCAAACACGGCTCATTATACATTGCATTGTAAAGAAATGGAACTGACAGATGCATTTCAAAAGATGTCAAACTTGAAAATGGCACATTTCTTCTCAGAGCCATCTCATCACCAGGTAGGTTATTTCATGGGTTGAGTCAGTCTTGCATTCTACAGTTGTGCCTTCTTTCTTTCTTTTTTCATTAAATTTCCACTGGGTGCTGAGGGTTTTTACAGACCGGCTCTTTGGCCATTTTGCTCATTATGAACAGGAAGTACAGACACCATAATCACCAACAGTCTTTGGTAGATAATGTGTTGTGGCGCTCCTGTAGGAAACTAGCATCTATTATCGAGCATTATCAGACACCTAGCAGCTTGGAGCCTAAATTGGCTAAATATGTGTAAAAGAGAGAAAAAAAGAAAAATATAAAAAAGTAATATGTTGTTCTAATTACAGTTCCTTGTTTCTACGGTAACAGGTGATGAAAGATTGTGTAAAGCTAAAAACAATGGCAAAATGGAAAAAACAGTGTCTTTATTTAACCACAGAGAAACTAATCTACTGAGGATGCCGATGTGTAAGTCATGGTAAATTAACCAACAAGTTAGTCTTCCAAATTCCTCCACCCCATTTACCCCCTAATCCCTCACAGATGCTTAACTCCCTCCCACGCAAGGTGCTGACTTGACAGCAGCCTTTCCTGTCCCATTTCCCTCCCAGCACCCAGGTCATTGATTAATCTTTGGGGGGAACAAGTAGAGGGGGCCTGTGTATCCTCCAAACATCTTACCGGTGGCTGCTGAGAGTTGAGCACCCCCCTCTTGGTGGACCCCCCTCTGGAGCTGAGCCTCTTCCACGACTCTGAGAAACGCCCCCTCGTGGTGGAGCGTCCCGGCCCAGATGTCCCGGATGCCACCGAAGAATCATCCCGGGTGGAGAACGGCCGCTCCCTTCTCAGCTCCCTCCGCTCTGCCCACTTCTTCTTGGAAGCCATTGGTGTCAAAAAATTTTTAGTCAAGAAGTGTGAAGTAGGGCAGCCACGCTGAGTTGAGGAGGCTGTTCTTTAATCAAGCTGGTGCCACAGGTGGCATCTTCACTTCATTCTCAACTACCAACTCAACAGTCTCTGAGTCTTCTTTTTTACTTTGAGAGACTGCAATTTGCAATTTCAGACTCCTTTCTCCCTCTTTCTTTTACTTTTCCCTCTCTTCTGATCTAACAGAGCTGTGCAACAGATCTTCACCTGCTCGGCTGCACTCCTGTACTCTTCTTTTCTTCCCTGTAGCCTTCCTCTGGGAGGAATGAGAGTCAGAGAGGAAGGTGGCGAAGCAGAAGGTGCTGCCTGCACCCTGTTGCATGTGCTGTTACTGTGGCTCAGCCGTTGATGCTTTTTTCCCTCCTCGCAGAATGAGAGAGAGAGAGAGAGAGAGAGAGCTCGCAGAATGAGAGAGAGAGAGAGAGAGAGAGAGAGAGAGAGAGAGAGAGAGAGAGAGAGAGAGAGAGAGAGAGAGAGAGAGAGAGAAATAGGGAAACAAGGCAAGAGAAAGAGAGAGGGAGGGAGAGAATGAGAGAGAGAGGGGATGGAGGGGGGTTGGAGATATTTAGGTCTGGGTGAAAAGGGGCTTCAAAAAAGAGGCAAAATAATAACAAGGAGGAGATGTGGGGAGAGGAGGAAAGGGGAGAAAGAACAAATGACAGCGAGACAGGTGGAGAGAGGAAAAAAGAGAAAGGCTACCAGACAAGGAAAACGTAGAGACAAGCAGGAGTCTCTGGAGTGCAGGGTTTCTGGTGAGCAGAGCGCAGAGCTGCTTTAAGCTGACTGAGAGGCACAGAAACAGACAGTAAGTCACTCTGTCACTGTGCTTTGAATAGCCATACTACTAAAACCCTCTCCTCCTCCTACTACTCTCTGAGCTTTCCTCACTCTCACCTTCTTTTCTGAGCGGGGTACATGACTCTCCCCTTCTTTGTCTTTCTTATGGACTCCATGGTTTACAGTTCATAAGTTGAGCCACCTGAGCATCAGTTTCTCTGTTGCAACGAAAGAGTAAGAAATTATACCAAATAAAAGTGGCAGTTGAGATATTAAAAAAAACATGCCATGCTTTGGAGTTGTGGAGTTGACTGAAGGTAAGTCATTTCTTCAGGTGCAGTGTAAAAAAATAAAACCAAAAAAACAGTCGTGTTACAATGCCTTTGAAATCTAAAATGCTTCAAACTGAATTATGGCAACAAAAAAACGAAGACAAAAATATTCTGGGATGAGAAAACAAGATGAGAGCGATACGGGGAGAGAGGGAGCAAGAGAGATAAAGAGATGGAGACAGGGAGACAAAGTAAGGAGAGGTGACAGTGTCTGAACACCAGGGACATGGTTGTCGGTGCTCCCAGCAACCACTCACCACCTGGGAGTACGCAATAGTATGTACTTATGTGTGTGTGTCTATGTATGTGTGCGTGTGTGTGAGAGAGAGAGTAGGAGAAAGTGGGAGACTGAGAAAGTGAAAAAGCAAGACAGAGATCCCCTAAAGGATGAGTGTAGGAAGAGGGAACAAGGAGAGAGACGGAGAGACAGTGGGAGCAAAAACACACAATCACGAGTTCTGATCAAACACAGAACGACACCACAGGGACACTAAAGTCAGCCCACACCATTGTTTTAAATAACTGACAGCCGCATAATTCATATTTTGCGGTGACATATTTGATCAGAAGAGCTAAATGGAAGTGACAAAGTGCAAAATATTGGGGTGAAAAGCTTAAGAATTGAGCGCAATAATTACAGAGTCTGAGCATGATCCGCTGCTGCCTGACAATAATTCAGTCTTAACCCGAACACAAAGCCAATGGGAGACTATAGCTAAAGCAATTTGTCAATTTGCCAGGGGATAGAAAACAAAACGGCATTTGAACAGAAATGCCAAACATTCACGGGTTCCAGCATCTCCAACTGTTATAATTTACTGTTTTAGATAATTGTATACAAAATATCTGGGTTTCTTGACAGGAGGCATTTGAAGAATGCTTTGTTTGTGGGAAATAATGACTGTGTTTGCACTATTTCCTGACATTTTATAAAGAAAACAATCTTTAAATTCAGAAAATAATCACAAGGCTTACAGATACTAAAAAAACCACAGTTGCTGCTCTATTGAAAAATGTTAATTATTAAAGCAAGCAATTTGTAAGACATATGCCTCAACAACATCCCAGAAACCTGTTGGTTCAATCAATAGTAGCTGGTTTACGAGTCAAAAGTATAGTGTGGTACGATGTGGTGTGGGTGACATTAAAGAGCAATAAGCAAAAGTTTCTCCAATAAGAAACTATAGACTTCAACTACACTGACATGTTAATAAAACTGAGATTGAAAATACAACTTAGTACTTAATCCTCCTCGCTTCCTGCCAGTGTCGCTCAGCAGTATTTCATAATATCTCGGTTCTATGTTATCCTCATGTAAAGAACCTTGGTGTTACGTTTGATTCTATTTTTAAATTAGACTTGCAGCTCACATGAGAAACGCCAGCAGTTTTCAACCCAGAGTTTTAACTGAAATCAAACCCTTCCTTTCCCGTAACGGTGTTGAAAAAGTCACTATTGTGTTTCTTACTTCTAGATTAGACTATTTCAATACGTTGTATGTCTCCTGACTCCTTATGTACACATAAACAAGACCATATTTTTCCTACCATGACATCCTTACATCGGCTACCTATTCAGTATAAGATTAACTATACATTTTTTGACTTGTTCATAAGAGCATTGAATGCACCAGCCCCAGCTTATGTCAGACCTTTTGCACACTTATGTCCGACGTTACTTGTGTAGATCAGAATCTTTTAGTAGTTCCTAGATCTGAACCGGCACTTCAGGCTCGCCGTGCTTTCTTAGTGGCAGCTCCTTAAAAGCAGTTTTCTCCAGTCTCAAATAAAGACATATTTTCACTTACTGGCTTTCCCGATTTAGATACACTTTCTATTTTTACATGTTTGTACAGTTTTTATAACCACCTTTGTAATTTATCATACAATGATTTGGATTACTTCTGGTTATTTAGCGAATGCAAAGTCCTTAAGCCAAGCAGTTGCCTCCTGATCTGCTGTATGGAGGGTGACTAATCCTCCTTTCAGTCTTTGGAGAGGACAAACTTCTATGATGTGCTCCATGGTTTGCTCCTCTCCACAAGCACACAGTGGGCTTGGGCAATTGCCCCATTTGTGAAGGCTGGCCAAGCAGGGGCCATGTCCAGTCCTGAAGCGACTGAGCGTAGATCACTGTCTCCTTGGGAGGTTGGTGCCAGGGACCTGTTGGTTGGGGTCTGACACCAGATGTTTGTTTGGGACCTCCTTGGACTCCCATTCCCTTTTCCAAGCCGATTGGATGGTGAAGTCAGCTGGTGGGATGTTCTTCCAAATTGGTTGTCTAGATGGAAGTCGAGCAGTGGTTGGGTTGTAGATGTCTGCATGGATTGGTAGATGGGGAGAGTCTTTGATCTTTTGAAGTATCCTTTGAGTGACTGCTGCTCGCCGGATATGTGGAGGGGCAATGTTTGATAGGACAGGAAATTCTGTTAGAATGGTTTTATGGTTTTAATTAACTTGATTGTTTTAATTACTTTCAGTTTGCTGTATTAGTTTATTTGTCTGATGTTGTGCAGCACTTAAGCCAACGTTTAGTTGTGGTTAAATGTGCTATTGAAATAAATTACCCCATCTTGACCTAATATTCAGCTTGTTGATCCTTTATACATGAGCTACATTTACATACATGCACTTCAACCCTTAAAGTGTATTTAATTAAGTGCAGTTTGTTAATTATTTAATACCTGTTAAATAGTGTTCAATAATGCAAGGCAGCATTACAGGTAATGCTAGATATACAGTATGTGCTTTTACTGGCCTGTTACATATCTTAACTCGCTAGCATGCTAACGATAACCTATAGTAAAATTTCAAAGCTAAAAGGCAAAATGATCAATGAGAATGAGCACACTGCCCAAAATAATCTGTATTTGTATTTAATGGTTGAGTCAATCTACATCCTGACTGTATGTGGAAGTGTGTGGACCAAACCGTTCAGCATCTGTTCTCTGTGTGGTGGAAGCTCATGTCACATGTCTGACACCTCTGTCATGCATCTTTTCACCATTTGGAGCAACCAGAATGAACATTTTTAGACGTTTTTTACCCATGAGCCAAAACTGGGTTTGCGTAACACTTTGCATTTCTTTGTTCAATTCGCACCATCAAAATTAATTAAATGAAAAATGCATTTGAAACTTGCGTTATCTACTTTTTGCTAACTGTACAAATGGATGAATGGATAATTGTATTGCAGATATCAAGAATTAAACTTTTCTCTTCAAAAAGAACACTTTCAGAAATCCACAAAGGCATTCTTCCTAGGATAGATGACAATTACAGATTGAATGAGAGTTTTAAAAGGCAAAATAACATTGCAGATGAGCTACGGCAAGTCGGAGGTAGATGCAGCTTGCTTTTCAAGCATACTATAGCACTGCAGCTATAATTGTTTATGACAAGCCCTTTCACAGCCATGTCAGAGAAGTCATTTCATTGTTTTTAAAACTACAAATCTGAAATGAAATCACCAAAGCTCTCATTTTCCAGAAATTGCTCGTTTGCTGATGAGCTAACAATCTTATCCACTGCAGCAGCCACTGTTACTTCTTCTAACACTGTTTAATGATTTGCTGGATCCACATCTAATGGAAAGTCTTAAATGTCTGACTGGTCAAAACTGAAATACAGATATTCATAACTGTTAGATAGGTATCCTGGATAAAGATTCTGACTAATTTTTATTTCTGTATCATCAAATTCAATTATAAAATGCTAAAACAGCTTGCCATAGTTTCATGTATTCACACCACACTTGGTATAAGGATTCGGCAACTCCTCCTAAGGTTGTTCAAAACAACTGGTGTCTTCCAGCGTCAGATCCCAAAAGTGAGACATGGCCGCTTTTTTGTTTATGTTTTGTAATGTGCTGGAATAGATATCTGCTCAAGGGCAATCCTTTTAGCTTGCTACATTCGGAATTTAACATTCATCATCTTGTCCAAAGCAGGCAATTAGCCAAAACAGACCTCATATATAACTTACACCTATTCTTCAGTCAACCGATTACTGCCACGTTTTTAACATCATTTAGATCGAGTTGCCATGTAGACTGTACCCTTTTAAACTGCTTGGCCCTCCACCTGTGTTTTCCCCACTGTGATCAGTCAAAGTGCCTCCTATGGAATAGGTGAATACTAACAGCACTGGGTTCATTGGTTGCAGTTGCAGATATAATCCATGGAGTTTCTCAGAGATCAGACAGAGGGCGTTTAAAGTTTGGACTAGTCTGTGGATTCTAGCTGACATCAGCCTCCCTCTTGTCCCTCACCCCGCTTTATTTAACATCAAAGGTCCACCTACACAATGCCATGTAGTTGTCATGGTTACTAGCCTAAAAACTAAAATGTTGCATCATCAGTGCTTTGTTATAGCCGTTCCATGTAACACCGTGTGCACACGTATACAATTTCACACGATTACATCAACAAAAAGTCATTCCCCAACACCAATCATATGCAAAAGTATTTGTACTTTCTGTCTCTTAAACACACACACACAAACACACACAAACACACACACACACACACACACACACACACACACACACATCATGTACAAAATCACAGAGTAATTTACTAATCTCCTGAACTGCCAAGAATTCTCTTTGTCATATATGGCAGATGACCACGCTGTCTCCCACACAACATGGAAAGGGTTTAAAAGAGATTAACCAAAATGATAAAGCAGCATACCTACAGCAGAAAAAAGGTAAGATAAATTAATGACAAGATGTAATAAGAGGACATCTTGTTCCGATTCTGCTAATGTCAGATGTGTAAATTGCCCAACACCGCATAAATAAATAAATAAAACACCTACTGAGTTGTTCACCTGATCAAAATATACCCATTAATTCCAGGTCATCTCATTAGACGAGGAACTTTTTAGAAAGGCTTTTTAATCATCTGATTAGCATAATGTTTTTTTCCAGGGCTGTGTGTGTGTC
>OMNN01096411.1:16468-43238 GCA_900302755.1 Chromis chromis
TGTGTCAAGCTCATATTTTAACAAGTTACATTTAAAAAAAGGAAAAGAGCAAAGCATGCTCTGGCAAAAGGAGCTTCCATTAACAATGGGAATAGCAAAATACTTGAGGAAATTGTTCATTTTGTTTCCTTTCTCCTGAACAAACACTAATTGTCAGGCTTTCTTATTTTCCTGTGTTGTATTTTGTGGGTGATCAAAGACGTTCCTGTTTTCATACACATCAGTAGCATTACTGAAAGTATTTGAACACGAGCAACACAACTGCTGACATAATGACTGTCACCACAACAAAACTGCAGAGTGGAAAATGTGATCATTTCAAACATCTTTAAAAACATGTGTATACTGAGCATCAGGAACAAATCATTCTTCCGCTGCCAATTTATCTTTCACACATCCAGAGCTTGGGTTCTTTTCTAAATAAGATTTCAAATCATTGCACACAAAATCTTCTCCAAAGCATTCGACACCAACTAAAAATGCACTTCTGATCATAAAATACCCTTCTGATTGAATCAAGAGTGTATAACAGTTCATAGAATTTTAATTTGTCCTTTTTAGTGAACAACCTTGATATACACATACATTTATAATTAGAATCCTGGAGCAACATCATCTTATTAAGTGGACAAATTGAACAGTGTTGTTTTTGTGCTTTTGAAATGTTGGTAATTAATTATCTGACTAAGCACCCTGTTGAAATTAACTGGCTGCAGTCAAAGATGCCGTTCAGGTAATTTTACAGCTGAACTTCTGAAACATTTGCTAATCCTAATTGTCTTAAACTGTGAATAGAAATAAATAAATGCAAATATATATCACCAACACAGACAACATATTTAGGTAATAATAACACGTTCTGCCCAATACTTCGAGAATTCTGAGGGAACCTGAAGTATTTCCTACCTTAATTTCTGTGCACAGTGGGGTCAGAACTCTTCTGTTGTGAGATTTCCTCGTCATTTTACCCTGGAGAAAAAAAAAAGAAAAGGAACAGAGAAAAAGGTCAGAAAAATAACTGTTGTTTTTCTTGACAGGTCCATGAACTACTTTGTCTCTGTCCAGCTACTTTTATATAGTCTCAGTTTTCAAATCTCTAAAATTTGGCATGACAAAAAAAAACATAACAAACAAACAAACAAAAAAAACATTTATTTTTAATTTTATAATTCGCTAACTTCGCTCAGACATGGGTGACATATCACATGGGTGGCATGCTCAGGGGAAGCCTCAGCCATATCCATCGCAGAGGTTGCTGAGGTACTCAAGAAACTTCTTGGTGGCAAGGTGCCAGGTGTGGAAGAAGATTTGCCCTGAGATGCTGAAGGCTCTGGACATGTTTGACTGTCTCTTCAGTGTTGCGTAGAAGTTGGAGACAGTTCCTGGTAAGTGGCAGTTCCCATTTCCAGAAAGGGAAACTGGGGGTTGTGCTCCAATTATCTTGGGATCACATTGCTCAACCTTCCAGGAAAGTTTATTTCCAGGTGCGTCACAGGAGGCTATGATTGATTGTTGGATTCAGGAGGAGCAATGTGGAGTCCGTCCTGGCTGTGCAACAGTGGGCTTGCCCTTTACCTTTGCGGAGTTGCTGAGGGGTTCGCTAATAGGAGTCTGACCATCCAGTCCACATGTTTTGTGAAATTGGAGAAGGCCTGTGTCCCTCAGTGGCCCTTGTGGATGGTACTGCAGGAGTATGAGGAAACAGGGACAATGCTACGAACCATCCAGTCCTTTGTACAACCAAAGTGGGAGCTGTGTTCATATTTTCAGCACAAAGTCAAACACGTTTTTGGCGGGTGTTGGACTCCGTCAAGGTTAAACCATTGAATTGCTCCTTCTAGCTTGTCGGTGAGTTGCTGTTTCAAGTGAACGAGTTTAAGAAACACAGTTTAAGTAACACAGGATCTTGTGTGAGATCTACAGATAGACTGGGGGAGCATGAGCAGTAATTGATTTACCAGTTAGTCTTCATTCCAACCCTCACCTGTTCTGGGTGGGGGTTCTGGGTTGTGACCAAAAGAATGAGGTGGCAAATACTAGTGGCCAAAATGGGCGTCGTACATGGGGGTGGCTGGGCTCCGCTGACAACTAGCACTTTAGAAGTCTGTGGTTCAGGTGTTATTAAAGTGCTCCATGAAATCTACAGACTTTCCATATAAGCTGACATGGTGTTATCCAGACAAATAAAATTATTGTAAATAATAAAGAATTTTATTTTGGGTCCTAGTCGACTGTCTGACACTTAACTTTTTGTTTATCATCAGAAGTGGTCATGCTGCCGGTTCCTTTCCTCAAGTGTTCTCCGGGCTTCTTCGTGATATTTGAATCCATCTCGGTTTCTGTGACTTAATGGTAATTTTACAGGGTGGAGTTTTCGGCACCTTGATGGTCCAGAGTGATATGGACAGGATTGAAGCTTTCGACAATGCACGTCAAAGACAGATATGTCACATCCTCTTGCCCAAAAAGATCTCAAATGTCGACCTCTACAAGAAAACCAAAAGTGGCATTGTGGTGGAGGAAATCAGACGTTGATGGTTAAAATGGCCCGACCATCCCTGTTCTACGAATAAATCAGAAACACACCCCTAAGATTGCTCTTACATGGCCTCCACCAAGAAAGAGAAAGAAAGGTCGGCCCAAGATCCCTTGGAGAGGGACAACAACGCCTGAGGTGAAGGAGATGGACCTGACCTGGGGTGAGGCACAACATGCTGCCACTGATTGACAAAGATGGTGACCACTAATCAAGGTCTCTCAAACAAGGAAGTAGAGGACTAAGTAGGTAACCCCTTTAAGACAAGGATGCAATAAATGTGGATTTTAGAGTCAAACATGCCAAAAAGAAACACATATTGTAAGCAAAAAATAAATGTATTGCTTTTAAAACTTTTTCACCACTGTCATTAATCCAGTACCATGATGCCAAAGGGCCAAAATCAAAAAGGTCTTAGGCATACAAAGCTTTACTCTCTCTTTACTCCTCACTCAGTTCCTAATCTGACTTTATGGTAATATTTCTTCATGTCAGTGGCGCTGATGATCTGAATAATGCTGCTATATTTCTCCTCTGTAGGCTGACCATATGTATTCCGACAACACAGTGGAAAATATTCGATTAATAACAAATGTGTCTGTTTTCACTAAAGGGCGAAAATGGGCAAATACTCATCACGATAATGAGAAATGACTGAAAACATTAAAATATGCATTTTTTGTGTTGAAATGTGGTGGGTGTTTTTAAACTTTACATTTATGAAAGTAAATCACCACTACTTTTGTAGCAACTTCTGCTCAGAGAATGAGGAACTAGGCTGCATCCAGGAGCTCCATACTAATACCAAATAATCAGTGGTTATAATGGAGGGGCAGATGTGACAGACTCCAGCACAGTTTCAGCTTCCACCTGTCACTCCCGTTTTCTTCACAAGATTTGCCCATCAACTTCTCAAGCTTCATTACAGCCTGCTCAACTTTAGCGAGCTGCAACGACTCCACCATCCATCCATGTGTTTTTTTGTTTTTTTTTCATCCATCCATACTTTTTCCTCATTTATTCAGCTGTGAGTGTCGTACTCAGTCTGGCATGATGCCACCTCACCCAAATGAGCAAATCGATGTAGAAAATTGCTGTAATGAATTACACACCAACAAGGATCCTCATTCTTTTACCCTTTCTCTTTCTTGAAACCAAACCAGCTGGATGATGTGATGAAAATTAAGGACAATGATAAAGAATACGTTATTTTCACACATTTGTAATTCACATGCCAACAGAATCTGTCAAAAATGAAAGAACCTTTATTTCCAAAAAAGAGTATGCAGTTGGCTGTGTTTACCCCACTGATAATTAGCCCGTGTCTCCTCTCATATCCTAACACTAATTACTGTTTCCTCTCTCTGTGCGACAGAAAGGTTGGGGATGCATTTTTAAGCAGGCTGATGCTATCAATAATTCACACACAGCATTCGCAGACAATATGTGTGTTTCTGTTTGCCAGAATTGATGAATTTCTGCGTTGTGCATCAGGTGCGTACAGATAATACTCCAAAATCAGCAGTGCAACTGCAATATCCACAGGGTAAGTTGTCATTTTTTCACCATCCAGCAACAGAGGTGAAACCAAAAACAGGCAAATGAACCATATTTGTTTTTCTGCTGTTTCAACTTTTCTGCCGTGTCTGTAGTGCTGTTGGGAAAGCTGTCAAGCTGTAACAGATGAGCCAAAAGCAAACAGAGCCTCCTGTAAAGAGGTGTCACCAAAACTGTCCAAACTGTGGCTGAAACTCCTACACATCGCACAGGCTGTTCGACAACAGTCTAAATGACAGCCAGTAAACCCATGATACTCTCAATATGCTCGCGAAATGATGCATTTGCAGTGTGCGTGCGTGCATGTATATATGTACATGTGGGTGTGAATGACTCAGTAATGCTGGCTTTCCGTCTAAATCACAAATACACTAATGAAGGACAGCTCATCTGTGTCTAAGGACAGCCACACACCAGCTTGCAGACAAATCTTCTAATCACTAATTAGCTGACAATTCTATGCAGAGAAAGAACTACTCAGGTTGTGATCAAATCTTAAAACACTTTTGCATCATAGAGCATAAACTCAATAAAAACGTAAAGGTCAAGGAAGGTTTTAAATGTATGAAGGAGAACAGAACAGATGTTAATTATAATAAGCTGCTCTCCTTGTGGAGAGACTGAAGTAAAAAGATGAAGAATTAAGACTTTTTTAGGGGGCAGAGAATACCTCAAAGGCTTGTTCTGGAGAAATGTGCTACTTCCTCGTTTTACTAACACGGTCTAACAGGGAGCAGGCCGTTGTAGATGATTTATACATAGAGAGCATATGGTTGCTTCAGTGTCCAACGGCCAACAGATGGAGGGGAAAAGCAAGAAAATGAGGGAATATAGGGAGACGACTATCATTTATTTAGCACACTAGCAGCCAAACACTTCTCGGCGTTGAGCTGTTACTTTGGCTTACATAATACAATTTTTATCATCACCCAATAAAAATTTATCACGTGAACAAATCCCAGACAACAGTGATCCTAATTCACTGCCAACTCCCTGTGGCCTCATTCCACTACTTTTTCCCTTGCTATGATTTCAACAAACTTTCAAAGTACGCATAAAATCATCATTATAACTGGCCCTTTCTATTACATTTTTTATTCTCTTAGCCCAAACTTAATCTCAAGGAGAGCATTGAAATTCAAAATGGCTGATGTCTTACCAGTCTGAAAGTCCCCCGAAGCTCCTTTGGGAATCGCTGTCCTCTTGCTCTTTTACTTTACTTGAGTCTTGAACTTCTGAAGCCTCTTCTGAGCGGAAGTCCTTCTTTCCTTTTTTTTTTTTTTTTTTTTTTAAACTTTAATCGGAAAGGTGTAATGCTGGGTAGTATCACACCCAGATGAGCCAGATGGATATGGAAGGGGAGAGAGAAATGGTGGCTGTAATGAGATGGTTGGCTCCAGGAGTCAGAAGCCACAGGTGGGCAAGATGTCCCTCTGCTAGTGGAGGAGTGTTGAAGGATGGGGCATGACGCAGCCTATGTATGTGTGCATGTGTGTGTGCGTGTGACACTGTCAGTCTCTATTAAAGCACATCTGTAAGTCCATGAAGAACGCCGGCCCGAGGGTGAGGATCGAGATATTCCACAATCATCTTGTTAGCGCCAAAACCTGCCAAACCTTTCATCCAATTATTACCATTACAGGTGTTGTAATAATATAACTGACTGGATTTGTTTAGGTGCTTGGTATGGAGCACCTCGTCTGTGTTTGAGTCTAAAAGGTCAGAAAGAGAGAGAAGAAGAGGAAGAAAAAGAGGTCATCTTCTTGTGTTGCACCTCTATCCAAAACATCTAGCAGCCGTGAAGAGTGAAAAAAAATGTTCAAGGTGACGGAGGTGAAGAAAATGAAATCCCCTTTCCTCCAACGTTGTGGCACCTCTCCTCTCCTCTTTCTCAGTGGCTTATCAGTCTGTGCCTTGTTTCTTGTAATAAGGTGAAAGAGAAGTGTGAAAGAGCATTAAAGTCGAAGTGTCAAAGAAGAAGACCTGTTCCTGCAGATATGCCTGCTGCCTGGGCCTGATGAGCATCTGGCAGTTGGAACGTCATCGGCAAAAAGCACCTGAGTCACAGTGACTCCGAGGGGCTGCAGGGTGGGAGACTCAGTGTGTGTGTCACCCCCAGTGATCCAGACTCTTTGAGCATCTCACTGGGGCAGGTTGCTAGGTGAGGATGTTATGATGCCCATCCCAAATCCCTCACGCTACACATACACTGACACACACACACATATAGCGCACAGTTTGAAGGGAGGAGGGTTAATGATAGCGAATAAAGAAAAGTAAACAGTGGGTGGCTAAGAAGTGCAAATTTAGTTCTGCACTCTACTATGAATTAATGAAGAGATCACTTGGACGCCACAGCAACAGAGGGGAGGAGTTGTCTTGTGAGACAACAGCGAGGGGCCCCCTGTTGAGTCACTGATGATTTTAGGGCCCTGAGATGCCTTTCTGTTGTCTGGAAACATGAGCATGATGAAATTTCTCCCTTGGTTCAATAACAAATCTAATTTACTCCTTTTATTCCCCTCATCTTGTGTTTTCAAAATCTCTGTTTCTTTCAGTTTTTTTCTCTTCTTTCCTGCTTTGTATTGTTCTAGCCATCTTCCCCCTCCGCTCCTCCTCCCCCCTTCAATTTGTCCCCTCTCCCATCATGGCCTGTCTGCATCGATGCAGCGGTGAGATTGTAAAATGGCCCATCCAATTGTGGTCTGTCACATCAGGTACAAACTGGTACTGATCAGGGCCTCGTTCATTTTCACACTGCTGTGTCATGTAACCAACACACACCTGCTGCAAACACACCTAAAAACCTATAAACACAAGCCTCTGGCTTTACACTTTCAAATAATCAAGGTAGAGAGACAGATTTAAGAGAAAGGTGCATGAACAAGATAAAGCAATTAAGAGAGGCGTAGCATTTTCGACAATAGGTCGAGCTAACAGCGTACAATTAGTAATCAATTACCTGACGCTGAATCACAGTGAGTGGGTGGTTCTCGTCAACCGGCTTGTTATTACAAATACTCCGTGTAGGGCACAAATAAGAAGGGACAATAATTGTGGAAAAGGAGCTGGATGATGAGGAGGAGTTTGTGGAGGTGGATGATGAACAGTGCGGACACTGTGAAAGAAGAGAGGGAACAAAGAGGACATTTAAAGCTGTCTAATATTGTGACCTTACGTTGTAAAAACTAAAGAGTGTTTTATAGTTGACAAGCTGGTAAGGATTTTAAGAATAATTGGAAACAATGTCACTAAACTCTTGGCAAAGGACAAAATGAATTGTGTCATTTTACCTGTGAAGATAATGGCTGCCTTAATAACACAGAAAATAGCAAAGAAACATCCAGAGCACCAGACAACAGAACACAGACAACTGAGCAGTAACAAAAACTTGTATAACGTACATGAACTTTCGTGCTCTGTGTACCGTACACAAACAAGTCACGGAAAGCAAGGCAGGGGACAAAACAGCAAGTCTTTTATATAAATGTGCTTTTACCAGATAGTTATAGTGTGGGGTTTCTTATGTGACTAAAGGGCAAGGACGCTACAGACATCAACAAATACTGCACAAAAGAGAAAATAGTCTCAGCCGAGGACACACAAAATCTATTTCTAATCATAACGTGTGTTGTTGCTTTTGAGCATGGCTGATAGCAACGCTCCCCACGCAATCTAAAATACAATCCATACAAATACACTCTATTATGACATGTATTGAGCTGGTCAGATGAAAAGGTTATCAGAATAAATAGGTTTCTGGTAACTAACTGTACATTTGAGCTGCTCCTCGCTAATAGGCTAAACAGGAACTGAGCAATCATCACAGAGAGGATTTACTCTGTCATCTCTCTACATTAGAACCTCATCCCTTGGGGGGTTGACTAAAGTTGGTGTTACAGTAGCTTGGTTACAGGATGAGATCGGATCAGTTACAGCCAACGGCCAACGTTCGGGCAGTCAGAACAGACAGAAATCTGGGATAATTTCTCAAGGGAACAGTGATTATCTTGGTTTGGTAGCCACATGTCTCAACTTGATTTGTCTCAACAGGCAGTTAGTTTCACAGGAAGAATTAGTCCAATTGGAGATTGAGGCTGACAGCAACAGACGTGATTGCTGCCATCACAATTATCATTTTCAAAGTCATCATCATCATCATCATCATGGTGATTGCCAGATGCTAATGGCCTCATATGTTCACAGACATTTTTGATGGCCTCATAAGAGCAGATTTTGCCAATGAACATCAGCTCCAAAAGCTTTCACAAGGTCCTCAGCAATGGCACAAAAATGTGATTCTGTTAAGAGCGCCACATTTTAGCCCGTACAGCTTCCACAATGACCCTTTACAGCTGAACCAAATGGAAACTGCATTTAACCAAATTAACAGAGCAATTTCATTGTGTCCGAATCATCCATTCTATCAGGTAAAACAGAGTTCAAGTCAGTTGAGACTTTGGAAGTTGGGCTTTAAAAATCCCATGCTGAGTTTTAGCACTTAAACATCTCACAGCCCCATGTGAATCCCCAACACATAGCCACATATTAAATGAGTGAATGATTGAAATGCAGAATAAGCACTTCTGACAATAAATAACTGCATCATAATCCCTTTTTTATTGCATTTCTCAGGGCTTGATTAGCCCGTGTCGTGCTGGGTGGAAAGTACATGGCATATTTTCTAGTAATAGCTCAGACTACGACCAGGCTATAAGCATCATACCCATACCTCTTCATCCACAGGTAGAGAAGGTTAATTCGCTGTCTAATGGGCCACGGAACTGATGAACCATTTGATGTTAAAGGGTAATTGCTTATGTGTGAGTAGTGTTGTGTGTGGGGGAGATCAGGAGGATTTGTGTGTGTGGTGAAGGGTGCATCACCCTCAGAAGCATGAATGTGTCAACATACTGTCAGAGAAGATTATGGACATCATTAAAATATTCCTTCTGTGACCTTAAAGCTATTCC
The DNA here is from genome assembly GCA_900302755.1 of Chromis chromis. Taxonomy (NCBI): domain Eukaryota; kingdom Metazoa; phylum Chordata; class Actinopteri; family Pomacentridae; genus Chromis; species Chromis chromis. The sequence continues at coordinate 25,535 of OMNN01096411.1, forward strand.
TCCCACCTCTGCGCTGACTAATCAGTACATACTGAACCTGCTTGTGGTCACTTTGCGCAGTCACTGTCAGCATTGCAACAGAGGAAGCCACTTTTTTCTGGCCTAAGTAGCGTATGATTATTCTACCTGCCGACTCTTCCGGCCCCTGACAACCATTTTTATTTGCATGACAGTATAAAAACTCTCCCTCATATCTTCACAAGTTGTGCACCACACCCTGGCTTGTGTGACGACACCGAGCGGAAAGGAAACCGAGGCCGGACAAGTAATCAAAAGCTGCCTCTGACCCCAAACCTGCACATCTTTGCGTGGCACTTTGCTGGTGTTACTGTGACATTAAGAAGACAGGAGATTTACATTACTCCTCGGGGCTGAGAGGACACTGGGAGAGGGGTTGTCATGGAAACGGACCCCTACACGGCTGTCAGAATTGTTTAATTATTCACGACCACCATCACTGGGAAACAGCAGGGAATCAACTGGAACTGCTGAACCGATTGAATGGCGAGATTAAAAAATTATACGATGTGGCAAGTTGGGGAATCCAGATAAACTTGCCTTGAATATACTGAACTGTGGGGCCACAAGGCTCCTGGGTGTACTCAGATAATGAGTATTCACAGCTCTGCACACACGATTCGTTTCCAAACATGCACGCACAAGTAATCCAATAATCTAAGACAGGCAGGAAGCAGCTCTGTCTAATATTAGTGGTTATAGCAGTTTTTGCTACAGGTGAATATTGATTTGAATATAAATTTGCTAAGGCATTTTAAAAGACCATGTGCTGTACTTACTGCACATACAGAAGACACATTCATACACATTTTATGCTACAGCAATATACGGTAATTTCCAAAGAAAACAGAAAAAAAACTGTCACTCAAAACAGAACTACAGTAAAAGCAAAGGATACCTTGTTAAAGCTAGCTGGTGACATAGCAGGAGCTAGCCTTGGCTAAAGCTAAAGCTAAATTCTTACCGTTTCCTGTAATTGAAATATATCAATGATAATTAACTACCATATTAATAATTTTATTTATTATCAGCCATGAGAAAAGGCTGTATCTGGTTATAAAGAATAAACAGTCAAAGTAACACTAGCGCTGCTAAAAACTAGCCTAGCTTTGCATGGTAGCACTACCTGCCATCTCACCTTTGACCTTTTGAAGCTAGCTAATGTGTCATCAGTATTAAACTGCAATTCAATTCAAAAGTGATTATTAAAGGTGGAGTAAGTCATTATAATATAATACACTTTTTGTCAAATTCAGCTAACATTATCCAGCGGTTTGCTAGCTGTCTATTGTAAGTGTGGGCTGAAAAAAATACAGTGTTCGTGTACAGCTCTGGATCTGTAAAAAAGGAAACAAATTGGCTTGGACCGCTAAACACAATATTCCAGTGTGACCTGTGCATGAGCTCTAACATGCACAGGAGAGGGGGACAGGGAAGGGGAGGTGAGATGTGTGGGAGGATGGCAGTGGGAACAAGAGGGAATCTAGCACATGCTAACTACCCGCTTGTTAAGCCTGATGTAACAGATAGCCATTTGAAAGGTTCCTTCAGATCAGAACAAACAGCAAGGCACCATTGAGAGTTTAAAAGGATCTATATTCTTTCAAGTGCTGCAAAGCAATGGAATGACAATTGAATAGTTTTTGTGGCGTTTTGAAAAGATGATAGAGTCAGTCAACGCAGCAGAGGCTTGGACCCAGAAACAGTATGATCAGAAGGTCGATACAACAACAGAAAGGCAGCTTTCCACTGCAGGAACTTTACATTGAAGATTGTGATGTTAGAAAGGATAAGACTTTTACTCAACGAGGATATTGAGAGTGTGGGAAAAATGGTGTTTCTTGTCCGAGTTTAATCAATCAGCGTTGTCCTCCCTGAGTTTAACCAATCAAACAAACATATCAGTTTTTGAGGGAGCTGAAAAGTACCTACCGTTGAGCTCGGTACTTTTTTTCTATTCCAAAAACGGCCCTGAAAAAGCTGTTGGAACACACATAATGATTCGCGCCACCCCAAATCAGACCAGTGGAAAATCCCTACAGTGGAAAACAGCCTTATCTAAAAGCACGAACTGGCTAAATATCAACAATCATGCTTCAAAATCAGACTCCATCATTAACAAGTGGTTCACAAAATTAAAATAAAAACATGCACACATTTTATAAGCACATTGACAGTAAAGTTCTTAGGTTGTATCAATCATTTTTGTCAATGTTTTTTTTTGTTTTTTATTTTTTTTTGCAACATAAAAAGTCTAAAAGGCATGCAATTAGGGCATTTTATTCTACCCGTTACAGTTTACCCACTCAGCCTAAATATTTAAACCTTTTGCTCCTCTCAGCTTAATCTTTTCTGCATGTATGCTGTCTGCCAATTGGGGCAGATTAGTCTATTGATTCTCTTTTGTTTGCAGCTTCTTTTTCCTTCATGTCTTCTTCTCATTTAATCTTTAAAAGAGCAGAAGAAAATCCAGGATTGGTAACTTGTTAAAACCTTTTTTTTAAATAAAAAATATACAGGAAGTAGCTACTACTGTGTCACAATGCAGAGTACATGTTGCCATAGCTATACCCTTCTCATGAAGACAATATACAGTGTAACGCTAAAGGCTACCGCCCACACTCCAGCACACGAGTCTCTCGTGTGATATTTTTAGCCTTGGCATTTCTCTAAATGTATTTGCACAGTTCAAAAATCTGAGTATTACATAATTAAAACTCAGCTGTAAAGAGTGCTCGGTTCATCCATGCGACATGGGAACATAATCATCAAAGGATTTTAAAAAAGAAAAAAGACACAAATATCACCCAACACAAAGCTTTTGGGATATGATGTGGCAATGGCAGATTTGATGGAGATATTCTCTGCCTGCACTGATAGTAGCGCCTGAAGGTGAAAGTTTAAATGTGTCCAACATAAAAAGCAGGGTTCTGCAGAGACAGTCGGTGAGAGACAATGAGAAAGATGCAGTGTAATTCCACCAATGTGTTTTTGTCCTCCTTCTGGCAGATGCCCGAGTGTAAGATAGCGTTGCTGTCCTCGTGTTCACCGTAATGCCTCCAAACTGTGTCATTTCAATCTGTCCTCTCTGATTCCCAGAATGGTGTGAAGTGTGTGGGAGCGCTCACTCTTCATGGTCAGAGACCATTTTATGGACAAGTAAACTCACTATGTGAAGCATATGTTAGGCTGTGCTCTAGGCCCTGAGTTTTTATATCCTGTTCTTATCAAGGATACAAAGAACGCACGGAAACAAACTTGGATATTAACAGCATTAGTGTGCTGAATCTCTAAACATTTATTCTACTAATTACTTTGCATATGGTCATAATTTTCCTACTTAACTCATCTCTCATCCATAATGTATAATAGTAAAAGGAACTGCTAGAACCCACCAGACTGTGTATTATCACTGTCCATCTAACAGTTTTACAAGTTTAATAGAAGATATTAACTGTGATCTCCAGAGGCTCATTAACACTCTACAATATTCATCTGGTTACTTCGTTTTGCGCCGACAGCTGATGAGGTGAAATAAACAGTGATGTTTATTTTCAGGCTACAGTTTAATAGTGATTTTTATTTTTTTGTGGACTAAAAGCTACCATAGCTGGAAAACTAACATTTTAAATATTATTTCTGACAACCAAACACAAACAATTTGCTGTACTGTCATAATCTTAGCAGATCAGATATGAAAATGTGGATTTTTGCAGAAATGAATTTTAAAGCAGGAGGCAAGTCATCCTCAAAAATACTATGCTGCCCCCAAGAGGTGAAAGGGTATAACTGATGCTAAAAGCAAACAAACCGAAGACTCATTTGCATTCATAAGATTATGAAGTGGGGTTTTGGATGAAATGTGATTTTATCACAAAGCATAAGTGTTTATTTAATTGGCAATTTGATAACAAAAGCACTGGAGTTTCCATGTTGAAAGAATTAATTTTTTTCTAACGATTTATCAACGGACAAAACAACAAAAACACAGCAAATACACACATTATTGACAACCTGTTTTCCATTACATGTACAGTTTGAGTTCAACACCATATTTACAAAATTCACTTCTAATAAAAAAAAAGGAACTCTAGAGGTTGTGCATCTTCAAAGCATCAATTGAACAAAAGGCAAGGGATGGAAATATCTTTCTCGTTCTTTTGCTCTTTTTAACAGTAGAGTGGTTAAAAGGCAACAAGGTGATTGTCTTCCCTTCATCTCACACGACCAGCCAAAGACTTACACAGTCACAAAACAGGTACTTATTATAGCTCAGTGGGGGAGCCCTGCTCACATCCATACACCCATTAAAGATTATATAGTCCCAGCATTAAGCCGTATTCCTTACAGCTGGTATATGATCCGTATGCATTTCCTGCGCACTACTGTACAGTCTGGATACAAACACTAAAAAGGCATTGTGTAATTATATCTTCAACATACTGTTTTGGCAATAATGCACATGAAAAGGTCACGAATGAGGCAGATGAAAGGTAAAACATTCAATTCTGTATGAGAACACAAAAAAAGAAGCAAAGTAATGTATATTTGTGCTGCACAGCACTTGAGAGATCGTCACTGTGGAAAGATAAATAAAAATATGAGATAAAAGATCCAGTAAGTCCAAGTAGGAATCCATAAAAAGGTGCTTAAAGTCTTAAGTTGTACAGCTGCACGATGATCAGAGGAGGTTTTCCAGTTAAAGAGCAAGAGAGTAAAGATAAAAATGGTAAAAACGTATCTATTTAATGGCATTTTGTATGTTAAAAAGGCAAAACAGCCAGATTAATTTTACTCTACTGTATGTCTATAAGACTAAAATATGAGTATGGCTTGTTATGATTTGTTTTAAAATTAAGATGTTTTGCAATTCTGTAATCACTAATATGTCTAACCCACTGGCTGTAATTTATATTACACTACATGTTGATTTTTGGCTTAATATTGCCATTTAATTCTCAGATGCAGCGCCATTTATTTTCATCATTTCCTTTTGACCTGAGCACATCTAATCCATCTAGTTTCATTTGCTTCAATCGAACATGGTATTATTTCAGGGACAATGTAATTTATTTTCATAATTTCCCTCTGGCCTGTGTGTATCTAATGCATTGCGTTCCGTTTTCGTAGTCAACCAAATTCATTCTGTTTTCATTAACTGCATAATAAATAATAAGACTGATAGGTAGATCCTGCAGGTTACTTTGGACTTATTTTCTGTTCAAGATAAATTGAGCTATGGTAAAGCTCCATTCGATCACTTTGGCTGACAAGGCAAGTTGTGTCTCTACAAGGAAAGTGCATTGACGTAACGGCCCTCAGGCATATTGACATATACACACGCACACACGCAAACAAAATCACAAAAATATTCACCCCGTTCATAATAAAATACCTTTTTTCCACTTGAAATCGGTAAACATCTTTGTCATTGTTAATAAATTAAAGGTTCAGCAGTTCACATTCATCAGCTGGTTGTGTGTTTGTGTAACTGTGTGCAAGAGTGTTTCGGGTAGGTACGTTGTACAGTTCACATTGGTTATTGTTGTCCTGTGGCTTTTTTGAGAAGCTCCAGGTCTTTGCGTGTTTGAGTTGCAGGTGGCAAACAGCCATATACTTCCAAACCCAGGGGCAAGTAGCGCTCCTGCAGCCCCAAGAAGTCATCCCCTTTCCCGGCTTGTAGTGAAACCCACGAAGGGGGTGAAGAACCACCCAGGAAGCCCCAAAGTGCCAGACTCTCTGTGGTGAGAGGCAGCAATAAAAGAAAAAGAATCTTAAAATACAGTTACTAGACAGACAAGAAAAGGGCAACAGTGAAGCACGTCACTAACCTTTATCATGCAGATCAGCAGCTTTGGCCAAACCAAAGGAGACCAGATACGGTGCGAGATCAACCAGGCCTTCTGGCTGACCTCGGGTGGCCATGAGCACTATTGATCTGAAAGAAAGAAAGTAACAGGTATGTAAGCAACCAGGCAAGAATCTGGAAAATTTGGTTAGATTTTGTATATCACAATATGAATATTTAACTATTTATATAATCAATCAATCTTATTTTCCCTGGCTCACCGCTTTGGTATTCCAGTTTTCAGGTACTGTTCCATTTTGGCATCCATCTTGGCAAATGAGGTTTTCTTGGTGACTTTTCCAGAACAGGCATCCACTGAGACCAGGAGAAAGCCACGCTGTGAGAAAGGCATGGTCACCTCATTCACCTGGCAGATCACAGGAAAAAATAGGTTAAATAAACTCAGATTACAGATAAGACAAAGCGTTTGAATTTGTTTTGGCAGCCTGATGTGCTCACAGTGATAAAGGAGATGTTATCTCTCTGCTGCTCTTTGCTGCTGAGAGACTTGATTTGTGTCTGGAGGTAGGAGGTCCATGGCTCACTGGAAAACACAAGCTGACACAGACACACATTGATCAGCAGCAGTGGCTTGTGTTTTATGTGGCTAAACTGAGGTCATCTTAAATGTAGCAAGACAAACCTTTTGAGCACCGCAGTCTTTGCAGGGTTGTGTGCTTAGAGCTGGCATAGGCACCACTGCCGAGGGAGTCTTGGAGTACTTAGGGTAGGCTTTGGCTGTACAGTTACAGGTCATTTTGGAGGATGTAGTGGCCATGACTTTCACTCTTTCACAGCCTTTTATTGAACAGTAGCTGTGACCGTCTCGACCGTGCCGGGCACGAAGGTAGAGCCACAATAAGCTGGGAATGATGGAAGGAGCATAGGAGAAATAGGCAGAGTACAATAAACATTCAGAAACTCAGAGAAATATGAAAATACTTGAAATGAAAACTTTAAACATGTTTCAGACTGCTCGGCCATCACTGTGCAAAGGTCATGACCTTCATATATTGATGTCAAGTAGTGTTAAAAAGCCAAACTGAATCACTTAAATCCCTAAGTCCACTCCTGACTCTTTGCGCACCCTATAACATTTAAAAGTCCAAGTGTGTGTCGGGCAGCCGTTTAGCTCACTGAGTTAAGGCAATACCACATGGGCTCAGTCCCTTAGCAGCGGTCATGAGTTTGAGTCCGTATCAAGACCATTTGCTGTATGTCACTCTCCTCTCTACCCTGAATTTCACTCTGTCTCTCTCAACCAATAAAAAGGAAAAACTCTTCCCCCAAAAAATAACTTAAAAAAAAATAAAGTCCAAGTGTTTGTGTTTGAGATAGTTATGAGTTATTTTTGTTCTCTCACCCAACAGATTGGTCAAAGAAGTACTTCCTTTCCAATGGTTTCTTCTCCAGCTGTTCAAGAGACGACACAGTGCCGTAGTCTGTAATGTCATCAAAGGTGTTGCTTTGCCTATCGTTGATGTCAGCCATGATCTGAAACGTGGTGTCTGATGGGTAACAGAGTCCCACCAACACCCAGTCATCTCTGAGTGTGAAAAAGAGAAGGACATTGTACTACATTATTTGGGACTAATAAAAAGCACTACAACTTAATGTTTTGTTAATGCGGTCTTTAAGCTGGAAAATGTAATTTAATGCAGTGATATATCTTCATTTACAAGATATTACAGATATCCCCCGACCTGTAGTGGCACTGGTCACTCAGATAGATGCTGCTTGATTCTTGTTACTCACTTATCAAAGTTAATGAGAGAGAGGACAATCTCTCTGGGCGCAGGTCCGCTCCAGTGCAGAGTGTAGCTCTTGCTCATCATAACAATGGGCTGGTACTGCTGAGACAGTGCCCCCTGGCTGTTAATGCCCCTAAGTACCAGAGGAGCATTGGGGTATTCATCTCTGCTGATGGATAAACTGAGACTCGGGGCTCCCTGCGTCTGGATGTACACCTGTAGATGACAAGGATGTTGTGGAGTGCAATGGTCAGGGAGAGTCCATTTTTAACATTAGAAGCACAGAACAACAAATGAGGTCTGGACCCTTAAGTGCTGTACCTGAGAGTAGCGGCCGCTGCAGGTCACTCCATTCCACTGGGCCAAGTTCACACAGCCAGGATGTTGGATAAGGTAATTGTCTGCACGGCCAACGTAAGTGTCCTTGTATCCTGTCACTGACCCGTCCACATCATGAAAGATGGAGTTCTTGTCACCGTCGAGGTCGTTCTCTTCAAACCACTGTCCGGGACGACCAAAGAATGCTCGCAGACCCACCTGAGGAAAGTATTTGTAAAGAATGTTGTGAATGTCTCAATTTACATTATACCACTATTAACCAAATCAGAGCATAATTGCTTGCTTCAGTGCTTCTTCTCATAAGTATCTATTTGAGAGTGCACTCGCCAACCCAGCTGCTATTTCTACTGTAATTACTTTTCATCAGTGTAATGTGGCCATTTGCTTTATACGTTTCTATAATGATCGTTTCAGTCCTCCTGATAGAGAGAAACATGAAATCAAGCCTGCTGTTTCAATAAAAATAAAATTTCCCACAAACCAAAGACTTTTGCAAGTTTTGTAAAAAAAAAAAAAAAAAACAACAACAACAAGGCATTGCTCTCTAATAGCATAGTTTTTATTGAGGATCTTAACTTAAAAAGATTAAAAAATCCCCTTACACTGATGATTTTTGTCTTCATTGTAGTTCTTCTGTTTGCCAGGTGGAAATCTGATTGCATCTACCAATCTAACGACTATTTTTGGAGGGGTTGCATAGCTACACTATTTAGGGATTGTATGTTTGGGGCTGGATATATATATATATATATATATATATATATCATGTTAAATATGACAATCATAATAACATTATGGTTCAAGAGATCATATTTAATGAGCTGAAGATACATTAAAACATTTATTTAATTTTAAGCAAAGAAAGTGCACTACACTATTTCACCACCAGAGGGCACCAGTGACTTACAATAGCGGTAACTCTGAAAGGGATCCCTTGTCTCCTCTTGACTTCTGTCTACCTTGAATAACTCACACCTCTAACTTAGCCAAGACTCTGACTTGATAAAATCAATATGTGAAGATGGTTGTAGGAGGGGAAATAGGAACAAAGTGTCAAAGAGAACACATTCAAACCCAGTTGACCAAGAGGATGGTACACTGGGTCAAAGTGGCGATAAAAAGAAAGATAAGAAAAAAATCTGTCACTCCAGGGAGAGTTTACAACTGCTGTCTTACCAGCAGTAAACCTGCAGACCTAAAAAAAAACAACCAAAACAACAAAGTTAGAGGCAACAGATGGATGGAGAGGAAGGAAGACTGAATCAAAAAAGAGCTGACAAAACAAAAGGTTGAACAGGGCACAGCAGTCACATGGGAGTGCCCTAAAATGACACATGACCAAAGCATCAACTAAGCAAAAGCTAGAAATGGTCACTAGCTATCAAAAAAAATATTATTACATTAATATGGCCACAGTACAATAAAAACATGACACAATATACTGTAACAGAGTTAATATGTCTGAAAGCATAGGAGTGGACTGGTCCCCAGTGGGAGCTGTAGGGAGACTCACAGTCTTTGTTTGAACAGACTTGAACATTATTTTACATGTTAATTCGCTTCAAAAATATAATACTGGCAACATGTATGTATGTTTACATCACACTCAACTTTTTAACATGCTTATTATACCCCAGCTAAAGTCCTATCTAACCTAGATGTTTACTCACAGTGGAGGGGAAGCTGAGCTGGGACAGGTTGTTCCGTGGGGTGAGCTGCCAGGTGTTCTTCAAGTTAAATCCCACTGCGCTGGTATAACGTTCTGGTGTGGGAATGAATCCACGAAATGTACTCTGTGTTAGCCTCACGGGACCATCATAGATCTGGAAACCTCGAATTGGGAACGTCCTACAGTAGAGATGGAAAAGATATAGGTCAAGATCAGGCAGGATATTTAACAGGAAAGCATAAAAGGGAGAAAATATAAAGAAATGCAAAATGGTAAATTGGTAAATGTTATATTGAGATGTGTTTGGAAAAAAAATTAGAAAAACATCATACAATCGGATTTCACCCTTTTTTTTTTTTAATCATTCTGTTTTTTTCCCCCTATTTTTCAAAAAACAGTACCTGTCATCAGACAAAGGTCTAAGGTTGAAAGACTGATTTCATTTGTTTTCACAATGGGTGTCGCAAAGTGACGAACAGAAAATTAGACTAGTCTTTCTAAGAAGAGCAAATTGTACTCATTTTAGTGAAACTATCTTCTCTCTGGCAAGAAAGAAAAAGTGTCAGCAGCTTTGGCAGTAACCACAATGACGACAGACAAACCAAGTGAGCCAGATGTCACAGTGCGGTCAGGGAGCCTATAAAATAGTTGTAAAGTTGCACACAGTGGTCACAAACTGACACCCTGGTTCTTAAAACTAAAAAAAGCAGCTTTTGCAAGTGTCTTGCTTATGTTGCTTTCCTCTAGTATAACAACTTCTTTAATGACAGAGTAAAAGACAGAAAAAAATCCCAGGAGATCCTGTGGGGACATGAGAGGAACTAAACTCTCATTAAGATAGTCTACGGAGCTGGACGTGGTATTACAGCATTGGGAGACTATAAACCTTCTTGTAATAGAATTCAAATTGAAGACAGTGTCTGTGTGACACAACTGGTGCACGACAGACTCTGGCCATGTCAAACATCCATCTGCTTTGCCTGTTAATGGACACACCAATAATGAGATATTGATATGAGATATTCCAATGCCTCCTTCTTAATCTTCTAAATGATAAAAACACAAAAAGGAATCTAGCTGAAACTCATAAAAGCTTTGTCAAAGGCCTGAAGTCCTAAAAAGATTCATCTCCTTGCTCTTACGAAACCAAATTCTGCAATAAGTGTTCCCTTCCAATGAAACCCTGTCCGTGATGCCACCACAGTTCTTCATAAACTGCCTAAAATATCACAGGAGGGAAGTCAGTCAAAACAGAACTTCCTTTCACAAGTCCACCTCCAGCTAAAAGCAGCTGTAGCAGCCTCATCTGTCCATCTGTCCAACTACCTGATTGCCGTGCTGGCTCTCTCTTCCTTGTTTGTTTTTCCCAGCATATTTTTCTTTGGCAGCTCCTCCAGCCTGGTATTCCAGAGGATACTGGTTCTGATTTTGACTTTTTCCTCCGTACCTCACATATATCTTTCCTCCATTCATTAATTCAGGTGTCCCTATTTACTCCCCCTCACCTGTTTCTAGGCAGTGTCCTCATCTTTCCATCGGTGCCTCCAACTCCCCAGTATTTATTCTGTCCCCCATTGGTCCCTCTGTTTCGACTTTCACCCACAAACAGGGACTGCGTCACCTCCTGGCTGGAACCTTCATCTTTAGGGTAGCTGCCATCACTGAAGAATAAGATGATAAGGGCATATAGTATTATATTAAACACATATGTAAAAATATAGAGAGATTTATGCTTTTTAAGGGCTGAAATTAGCAGCAAAAAAAGCAGTGTGTTATGAATAACGGTATGGTTGCGACCACACAGCAAGTTTTAAGTTTCTGCTCTATGCTCAGTATCTATCAATCACAAACGATTTTTGGCAAATCCGTTTGGCAGAAGAAGAGGAAAAGCAAAAACGGCCTAATAAAATCACAAAACTGCTAGTAGAAGATGGATTTAGATAAGTACGCACCTGGCAAAAGACAACCCTACTCCATTGTCGGCAAAGCTGTTCAGAGAATAAAAAAAGAATCACATGTAAGTCTTACAAAATGGCTGGTAATGAAATAAATAAATAAAAGACAATCAAGAAGTGACCCATGTACCAATTAAACAAAGCAGAGCCGCTGGTTAATTTATTCAAAATGATGTCAGGTAATTCAAAAAATATGAAACTGTCAATCCGATGTTACCGGTGGGACATGAAACACATCAATGTTGAACATAAAGTGGATGCAAATGTCATAACAGCAGTTTGCGGTAGGATTGCATCATATTTCCAGCACAAATCCCCCCCACCCCAGTTTATGTTGTGATGACACCATTCTTTTATTTTTCACCAGAAACCTCTGCCCTAAATTTTCTGAAAGGCTACGAGCCGACTGCTGGGCTGACACAAACTGAATCACAGTCGATGAGCCATCTCACCCGGAGTTCTGGATGACGATGTCTCCACCTCGTATCCAGGCTCCTAAGTCATTGTTCTTGAATGAGATCAGAGTGTCGACGAGTGCGGCCACCCGAGGACGACTGGGGTCAGCATTCTGGTGAGGTCGGAATCTGAAAAACCGTACATCAATACTTATACTTTTCTATTCTTGTTCGACTGGTTTCTGTTGCCGTCTTTATGGTTTTCCATTCATTTCCTCTGACGTTTTCATCCTGACTACAGCGTCAAAGCCATTTCACCCCCTAATTTCTCAGCACATGTGGTCTTTATGTAGGTCATATGCACAAAATAACACAAACGCAATGATCATTACATGATTATTGTGTCACCATGCTATAAATCCGCACACACATAACTGACATCAAGACTACAAGTTATAACCCACTGTTGAACCCTAGAGACTGCAGGCAGGGCTCCTTGCCTCCTGCACTGCATCCTGAGAGGGGCATTACAGGGAAGGACATGGCATCATTACATACAGAAGGTTTTATTCCCCCTGGGAGAAAAAAAAAGTTCTAAGACTTTTTTATGGAAAACCACCCATTATATTATTGAAAATAGTTTGTACAAAGTTGACATTATGGCTTGAAAGCAACCAAAAATTGTTTTTGTACTCTTCAAAAGCTGACAGGGCTTGTCCTCTTTTTTTCAGGCTAATGGTAGCATGTGTGGCTGTTAGTTTTAAAAAATACCTTGTAAAGGAACAAAGTGTTGCTTAGGGGACTTTTTTGACCTAAATGTGGAGCTAGACTAAAGCTCAGTGAATCACATAAATCCTAAGAAATCACTCCCTGAAAACTGTTACAGTTGAATATCCTCTTTCTAGAGTGTCTTACAATCACACAACACAAATCTCCCCCTCTCTTGTTTACTTGCACACATTTTAACATTTAAAATCCTTCCCCTCATACCCCTGCACACATGCAGACACACACAGATATACACAGAGCGTGGCCAGCAGTCTCAGTGGACACATAAGGTTTTTTCCATCTAGTTGAGGGCTGTATTTGGGTAGGGAGCTGCAGAGTGGAAACTCTATCTGTGAAGACTTGTTTTCTCAGTCAACACAAACCTGACAGACCTTCCACTAAAATGCAGTAACACACTATAAAGCCATCTATCTATCCCTGTCAATGGCCATATCCTGGTAGATATACAACAGGGAGTTATAAATAACTTGATTCATACACAGTTATTGACAGTGGCATTAAACAAATATATCAGTAGACCACAAATACCTGAATATTTACACAGTGTAACTATACACCAGGATGCATACGATAGCCCACCATAGACCCTTTAACAGAGCACAGTTATAGGCTTTCTGCAAAAACATATAAGGTCAGTTGTAAATCGCTATCCATTTGTTAACACTCACAGCTAACTAATCAAGATGTTCATACTAATATTAAGAAACTCTTCGCACATACACACCTTGCATTGTTATCTAGACACAGATATTCCCGGGGGTCAGCAGTGCTTGCATTGGTGGTCTTCACTCCTTTATCAATGAAAAGTCCTGCCTACGAAGATGAATGTAAGATTACAATGAAATGCTGAGTTTTCTCTAAAACTACAGTTTAAGAAGGAAGATTTCTGTTGGACCGACATAAACAAGACTCCTAGAATATTCTATAGTGTGGTACCTGAGGCAATAATGTACTAAATTTAAATTCTGGCCCAACAGCATTATAGACTCAATCCTGTACAGGGTACTGCAGGAAGCAGGGAAAGTGTAGTATTCCTATGAATAGTTTATAATGTATATGAAGGTGGAGTGTATATTTACATAACTCCATAACACGGGAATTAGTTTTGTATATTTAAAATATGAGTTGTAAAATAAATTAAAGGGAAAATGTAATATGTCTGTATGTGTTTGTATGTATTTAATGTATATGGAAAACTGCTCTGAGTTGGTCTTGTGGTATAAGCGAGGTATAGTCTCAAACCTCAGGCCTCCTTCCTCTATAAGAGAGGCTGCTGTGGTCAGACTGGACAAAGAACTTACAGTTCACCTGCCCGACTTCTGTCATTACACAACAGAGCACCATTGTAGAACCTGCTGGCGCGTGTGTGTGGTGTGTGTGTGTGTGTGGTGTGTGTGTGTGTGTGTGTGTGTGTGTGTGTGTGTGTGTGTGTGTGTGTGTGTGTGTGTGTGTGTGTATGTCCATGCCTCTTTATTCAAGTGAGTAAGCAGAGAATTATGCACAATGTTTTTTTACAAGTTATACATAAACACTGTATTTCTCTTGTCTCTATAAAAAGACAGAGGCAGAAAGAGACAACACAGAGAGATCTGGCACCATAATAAACTATAATGTATGTGGGGGAGAAAGCACACTGACAAGCAATACTAACGATACCTTAAAGTTGGAATGTACACGGTTGTTGTAAAAAATCCCCAAAGGAGTGAGCTCTGCCTTGGTCTCTGGTACCAGCCCATGAGAGTCTCCTGTGGAAGAGCTGTGGAACACAAACCATATGCCGGCGTCCTGGAAAAGGAAGGAAGGGTACAGAAAAAGGTAATAAAGAAAAATCATGGTCATATTGCAGCTGCACAACAGCAGGAATTTAATTAACTAGGCTTATATACAATCAGTCTATGGGTGGTAGTACATAAAATACAGAAACAATATGTGGTGCAGGGCAGGATGTCATAGGTCTCCCAAGTCTCACAGCAACAATAAACCAGAAGTAGGAGTTCATAGGAGCTCAATTGCTTATTAAGGTTTGCAGTTCATCTGATATGGAGACAACCTAAATATCACATATAAAACCCCCAACCAAAAAGTAGTATACTCCATAACCCTCCCCTGTGGACAACTACATTGTTAGTGCTGAAATGAAAAAGATATGCAGTGAGCCATCTTCTTTTCCTAATTTCAGAGGTCTCACTATGTTATTGCACCACTCTATCAAACACAAAAGTCTGTTAAATCCTCTTTTATTGATGGATCACTTTGTTATGAGCATGAAAATCTTGAACTTTTATTATGTTCAGGAACACCAAAGCCAGTGCAGTAACAGTTAATACACAAATAAGGGGCTTTTCTCTTTGGTGACTCATTTTTTCTTAATCATTAGTGAAAAGTCCATTTGAGGCCGTTTTCTTACATAACTCTCATGTTATTACCTGAGATCCAGCAGCTGCATTGCTGATGAGGTTGTTGTTGGGATTGGCAATCCAGAATGTTGAGACTGCCCTGGAAAACACCCCCACCACACACAGAGACAAAGACACAATTACACAGACAGCAACTGGAAAGTTATTAAAAAGAGATATTAAAAAGACAGTACTTTGGCATATCAGAAACTATGACTAATAAGCAGAAGACAGAGATCAAAGAATCTTGCGATCTTTCTAAATTCCCTCAATAAGCCACCACTCCAACATAAGCCTTGGTCAGGGACGGCCCTGCCAAGACTCACAACACAGACACAGACACAGACACACACAGACACACACCAACACACACACTCCTGGAAACAGACTTTGCTGCTTCCCTTCACAGAGGCACTTTTCTTGTTCCTACCATGACATAAAAACATCCCATGGAGAGGAGAGGCTGTTATTGCATGGATAAAACCATCCGGCCAATAACTGTGTCACACACTATTGCTAAGTACATTATCTCTCTCACATACCCATGGACCATCTGTTTTCTCTCAAAGTATGTCCGCACTAACCCACCAAGTTTCTCATGCTGATTCCAGAGTCAAAGATTTACTGTGACACTGACATGGATACATGTAAAAGTGGATCAATTCCCCTCTTAAATATCAAGCTGTGTGCTTAATAGTGCTTAACAAGACATCAGGGTCTCTGAATCACAGGTATTTCATTTTAAAAGAATAATAACATATAGACCCTTTCTCTTTGTTTCTGTAAACAAAAATGTACCTCCATTTATAGGAATACCACACCACGATAAGTAATGTCAGTAAAAGCCAAACTTCACACAGAAATACAGAAAATGAAATAACCGTTTTTTACACTCACATTTAAGATAAAATTAATGATAATTGACAACTGCTCATACCCCTAACCATAAATATACAGTCATCATCCTTATTTCTTACTTGCACTCTGTACTGGGCGAGGGAGTGTAGCCCTTGTAGACTTTGTCCTTGATGCTTGTACACAGAGTCTCATTGCGATCAGTGGGCAACAATGTCCCAGGTCGAGTCAGCAGGCCAAGGTTGTGAAAGAAAGTGTTGCGTTGCTCAATCCCATCCTCAAGGAAAAAACAGTGGCCCAAGGTGTCATAGCCAACCGTGTTCTTGACCTGGGTCAAAAAAATAAAGAAGACCACAAAACACAAAAAAGAATAATTACGAGCACAGAGCATACAAACAGACTACAGCAGAGTCCTTGGCTGGAGGGAAAAATAAACACAGTTCTATCCCTTTCACAGCATTTCCTTTCCAGGGAAAAGGCAGTTTTCACCCAAATATGTGAAAAATTTTGGTAAACAAGAGGGCAAGGACAATATTTGTTAGTCCACCTTGGAATCATCAACACTCCACAGGAAAACACAGTATGTTCCAACTGCTAGATGTGCCTAGCCTCTTAAATACTTAAAATTCCTGAATGAATTTCCCTCAGAGAACAGAGTTTATTATGAAGGTATGTAGAGAAAGATGGTATAAAGAGGGCTGCTGAAGAAGATACTCAAGAGAATATTCACACGGTGATTGTGGGAAACAGGAAAAACAGCAAGGTCAAACTGTGCCATGCAAAACCTGGAATTCCATTTACTCTCTGAAGTCTGGAAAAATGCGTCAATCCTAATGTCACAGGAACAAATGTTAACCCAAAACTATTTGATGTCAGGAAAAAGCTTAAATCCCACACACACTCAAGTAAGCACAATGCACGCAAACACATAGGCTGTCCACAGTTTATCAAACAATGTACTTGTGGGAATGGATCATGTGATTTTACTTATCCAACAAGTAAAAACATCTACATCTGTCCAAAGAGACTGCAAGAGACTCTATAATGGAGAAAAAGATGGTGCAGAGGGGTTTGACAAACAAGATTAAGGAAAAGGGAGAGCAAAGAAAAAAAAAGGAAGACACAAGCAATAACGTAATAAAGTAATCCTGGTGATTGAGGCTGTCATTGATGGGTATTCTGACAAACAGTCTTTATCATGTGGTTCTCATTAGTAAGTATATGCCTACACCTGTTGTTTCGACATTCAAAGGTACATCATTTTTCCCCTACATCCACACACACCCTTTACTAACCAGCAAACCGTCGGTAGCATGGATGGTGAGACAGCGTGAGAAGGAGTGGTGAATGGAGAGTCCGTCCACATACGTGGGCTCCCAGTATCCTCCCCTCTGGTCGACATCACCACACATGTGAAAGTGGATCGGGTAGCGGCTTTTTTCTCGCTGCTGACCCATGTTCTTCAGCTCCACGTGGGACAGATGCACTGATGAGAAGTTACCAAAGATCTGTAGATGTTAGAGAGAGAGAGAGAGAGAACAAAGGATGGTTAGAATGGAGGACAAGTCACAAAAGACAGGATTTTAAAACTGATCAAACACTGGCCACATAAGGTTCATGCCACAAAAGTATGCTGACTTATTGGAATAATAAATTAAAGGTTTATGTCTACAGTATGATCCCACTGGG
>OMNN01096417.1:2788-21011 GCA_900302755.1 Chromis chromis
ACACACACACACACACACACACACACACACACACACACACAAATAGACTCACACATACTTGGGGGAGGAAAACAATACTAATCCCCTACAATACGGCGGCGGCCGTAACAGGTCCAAAATGCTCTGAACCATTGGGCATGGACCAGAGGACCTCTCAGGGTGTCCTATGGGGTCTGGCACCAGGACGCTGGCAGTGGATCCTTTGGGTACTCTGGCTTGTGCAGTGGGGCCTCTGTCAATCCAACTTGTTCCACTGCATCCTGTTGATGCTTGATCAGAATGGGGTCTAGGAAGTTTGGAGGTCAAATCAACATCTTAGGTCATTGTCATGTTCCTCAAGATGTTCCTGATTGGTTGATGTTGTTGCCATGTGGTGGGGTGCATTTTCCTGCGGGGGTAGGCCAGTGACATTTGGGATTGCCATTTGCATGAGGGAGTGTGCTTGTTCTGGGACAATGTTTATTTGGGTGTCTAAGTCTCATCAACAGGGATGCCCAAATCCAAGGTTTTCCAGCAGAACACCACATAGTACCAATATGATCAATGTTATTCACTTCACCTGTCAGTGGTCATAATGTTGTGGCTGATCGGTGTACACCAAGAGAAAGATCATGCTTGACCCAACAATGAGGAGATCCGGTGGCTCTGTTACGCTATGGCAAAACATTTTAATCCTGATGGTAGTGGTCTCTTCCACGATGACAATACCTCCATACATGGGGTATGAGGACTCACTAAATGGCTGGATAGTATAAACATTATGTGAAACAATGGCCAATATGGCCTTCACAGTCACTGGATCTCAACCTAGCTGAACACCTATGGGAGATTTTGTATCGACATGTTAGAAAGCGCTCTCCAATATCATCGTCAAAACTCAATCCCCTCAGTAGAGCTCCAGACACTTGAAAGACCAATGTCAAGGTGCGTTGTAGCTGTTCTGGCTACATGTGGCGGCCCAATATCCTACTAAGACACTTGATGTTGACTTTTCCTTTAATCTGTCACCCGTCCTTATATGTAAAGGTATAAATATGTATGGCTACATAGAAACAAATTTATCTATTCACTTGCCAAACCCACTTTAAATGCAGCACATTAGAAATCCTTCTCTATCCTCCAGCACTCAATATACACAAGGCCTTGGCTGTTTTCTCTCTGTTCTCTGTACTCTGAAACACGATCACATGGTCAGAAAAAGTGCTAGACCGATGTATTATACCCATCGGCTCCTTCCAAATCCTCTCCTCCCCCGGCAATGTAAAAAAAAACTAAAAAAACACCTCATTTCCAGCAGCAGGGCAGGTAGCGGCGGCATATTTGACAGAGAGATAATAGAGTTGAATCGCGGCTCTGCTGAGGAAGGTGAATCTCTGTGTCAAATGCAGGCAGATGAAAAAGCTAGCATTTGTCCCACATCTCATTTGTAGATGTAAAAATGGATGTAAAAACAGAGAGCGAGGATAGATGTGCCATTTTATGGAGGAGAAGAAGAAAAAAGGGAGGAAATAAAGAGGGACTGCAGGAGGGAAATGGAAGATAAGAATGTCAAGGAGGAGGTGGAAGGAGTGCGGTGACATTAGATGTACAATGCTCTCTCTGTCAGACGAGCTTTTAAGAATGTCCTCTGTGTGCCATCATGTAAACGAAGCCATTAGCCAGAGATGTAAATATGCAATGCTGAGCAAAAGTCAAGGCAACAGAAATGGCATTGCCCATCGATGCTTCACATGTTTTCTTAACCTGCTGTCCTTTGATAAAAATCCATTTTCAGGTAATTAGCTTCTGGTACTGTATCATTTTTATTTTTTGTGTCTTTTAAGCTTGTATTTTTACCACTTCTTTCTGCTGGGTCTGGCACAACGCTGTTAGGGGAGCTAGTAGAGGAGAAAAACATGATCTTGACTCGGGCTTTCGGCATTGATAATCCACCAAATTAGACATTCAGGTCTCAGTGGGACTTTTTGTCCAGGAGGAAGGAATTTATAGCGGTGCCCTTGGCAGCAGCCATCATCATGCTAGATTGGAAAACCTGCCTGATATACTGGACGTGAGACAAAGCCAACGGAGGCTAAGAGGTGGAGTGCTGAGATTTAAGAGTGATAAGTGATTTTCTCATTGGGGTTCCGATGGAAAAGATACCAATTGGCTCAAATCCATCCCAGGTAATGCGCAGAGGTCGAACCTGTAGATTAGAGAAGTGGCCTTTCCAAGACATCCTGCCAAGGTGGAGAAAATCCAGCTGGGGCAGTTAAATATTTACTCCCTGATTTTATTGTAGCGGCCAGTAGTGCAGCCAATTCTCCGATTTGTTTTCAATGTAACCACATTAAGTTTTATCAGCAGCAGTGATGTGTGGTGAAATTTAAGTCTTGGAAGCACTACAAAATAGTCAGGGGGCATATCTTGAGTGAGAAGTAGCCTTAATATCAGCACTTAAAAAGATTTTTACCTTTGTGTTTAGTGTTTAGTTTTATATTTATATTTAATCCCCCTGAACCCCAAGACCAACCAGCAGGTTTGAAAGGTGTATTATCTTTTATTTAATTTTTTTAAGCCATTTATCAGAGCCAGAAACTATAAATTGATTTTCAACTTTGGAATGATCCTTGAAGTAATCATCTGTGCAGTACCATTCCCTTTCCCCAAAACTAACCAAATCTAAGCTTAAAATCACAATATTTCATCCACATCACTGTACATGCTTTGTTTGCTGTAACCAGATTAAGTGAAGCCAGACGTTTTGGCTGAACTGGGCTGAACTGCAGGCAGTGTTTCCACAAAGCAAGTATGGGAACAAATTGAAACTGTAAGTAGTGAAATATTTATAGTATTTAGAGCCACCATTCCCCCAGTATTAGTGTCATAATGCACAAAACCAGACATTTTGGAGTTCTTTTGTACTTCTAGCCATGATTGTGAGGTTCCCATTGAGATGCAGGACTTCATATTGCAGTGAAAAATGAGCCCACAGTGAGTAAATATGTGACAGGATAAAAAAAATCGCCCAGAAAATGCTCGGGCTTCAAAGGGTTAAATGTGTTCACTGCATTGAAAAAAGGGCTGCAAGGACACATGATCTATTACAGTAAACAACTTAACATGCAAACGTATGCTAAACACAGTTAACATGGTAATGCAGCTATAAGTAGCGTCCAGAACCACTACACAACTATAATGTAACCTTCACTAAAAATAAGAGACAATATGATGGCTATTGTGAAGGACTCCCACTTAAAACAAGTTCCAAATTACTCAGTCGCTTATTAATTTTAGTATCATACAGAAATAAAACTAACAGGAAGGATTTTTAAAAATACTGGAGCTTTTTTTTTAACGAAATCAAATGAGATGAAAAAAAAGCTGTAATCCTTTAACCATCAGCTGCTCATTTTGTTTACTTGTTATTTGCTACTGAACTTGATGTGCAGCAGCTTGCTTTATAACCTCCTTTCCCTGCAAATATTCCCCAGATGAAAGTTAAACTCTTAAAAATAAACTAAAGCCGGAAAAAGCTCTGAAAATGAACTTACTATGTAAAAGTCAACGACCACTTTGAGCGATCAAAACATCAATAACCACGATTTTCCGCTTTATTAGCCGATACAGACTGAATCAGCCGTAGCAGTTTGTCTGAGGGAGAGGGGGAAAAAATAAAACAGGCTATAGAGTTAAATTAGCGAACAGATGTTAAAATTCAGCACACACTGCCGGGAGTCCACTCAGAGCAAACACGCAGTTATACAAACACAAACAGCACCAGAGCAAACTGGAAAACTTTCCCTTTTCTCTTGAATACCTTTCCTCATGACTGGCCACAATAGGAGAAAAAAAAGGGAACAGTGTTTGACAGCCCTCAGAGAGCGATGCCGCGCTCCTTCACAAAGCAGCTCACACGGTAATCAAGCTGGCGAGCAGGCCTTTGAGACGCAAAACAAAAGAATGACAAAGTGCAGCCCTTGTCCTCTCTGCCACTCTCTCCTCCTGCCTCCTCCGACACTCCTACGCTTCAGGAAAAAAAAAAGAAAAAAGAGATAAATATGGATATCGTCAGATGTGAGAGACAACTTGGATGATAGGTGAGATGGAAAGAGGCTCGACGGAATGTAAGACGAGATAAAAATGCTGCCAGATAAAAAAGAAGTCAAGGAGGGAATATATATATACCGTTCAGCTCAACTAAGCAAAATGCAAAAAATCCTACAAGAGTCTCACATTTGGATGCTGTCAGCGGGGGAGCGCCGCGAGACCAACTGTGGAGCAGTGGGGAACCTTATCATCACCACTATCACATTCTTGGTGTTTTTATCCCTTTTAGATATAAAGGCAGATATAAAGCACAGGATTTGGTTTTTTATTTAAATGGCAGCCAGACATTGTTGGTAAAAGCCCTTAAATGTCAAAGTGAAGAAAACCTCAAACTCTTCCCCCTCACTTTTTACCCAGCAAAGCTTTCACAAATGAGACGAATTCCTAGCCCACCTCCAGATCTGGTTCCACAACAGTGTAAATATTCATAAGTGTACGCCGAATAGTGAGAATGCGCATGACGGTGATTTCAAAAGGAAACAGGGGTGAAAGGGAATACGAGTGAAAGCTACAGGGAGACATGCACACAGGGACAGGCAAGCCTCGGTCAATTTGCTCTCTTAAATCGAGTGTTTCCATTTTCATGGCTTTTCAGCAGAGCTGTAAAAAAAAATACAAATTCCACAAAGCTGATTACGATGCAACCAACACCTCTGCCTCCCAAAAAATAAGTCAGCCTCTTGCGTCTCGGAGGTTTATCTGTCCCTCTCCTTCTGATTCTTTGTCCGTCTTTGTTGCGAGCCGGCACAGCCTCGGGGAGAGGTGACCTTTTCTATTAACCACCACTACAGAAAGCTCATTCTGAGCAGCAGGGAGCGCGCAGACACACACTCTTTGATGATTGATTGAAATCCTGCAAGGTCTGGATCACTTACAGTAAGGCAACACCAGAGCTGATACAGCCCGACACCGCATAGAAACCCCATGAAAGAAAATCCCCTCTGCAGAGGTGGGGAGTAAAAAGCGGAACCGAGCCCGAGCACGGGGTGGGGGGACTGACAAATCCCATCATGACAGGGATCACCATTGTCTACAGTCGATACTCCCACCTGACATCTGTCTCTCTGGCTTGCAGTCTTTTCCTCTGTTTTCCACTTCTTAAAGCCACCGGCTCACTTTTTTCTGATTCACACTCCTTTCCTCTCCCAGCAGTGTCCTAGTAAATTGTCCAAACTGTGTGGGTTTTTATGAGTCTCTACTGAGGAAATTGCTCTTAATTAAAACTTAATGGCATTGTTTAACAATATGATTGCTGCATTATTCGACACCCCTGCTGTATAAGCCGGCTACACCTGAACGGCTCTCCTCAATTAACTCCATCCAACGTGTACACACTTTCCAGGTACTGTACAAACAGATTACACTAGCTGAGCCTGTTGGTAGAGGTTGGGGTTACCACGAGTCACAGCCACATCCTTCCCCCCGATGCATCCTGCTGCATGTCCCACCTGTTGCGTGAGAAGGGTGTCCTTCTTCTTCTGCTCTCTCCCCCCTCCCCTCCCCGTCACTCCTCCCCAAATGTTCGCCTCCCACCACCACCTCCATTCATAGCGAGCGTGCCAGCGGGCAGACAGTGCCATCATTCAGCTGCTTCCTCTTCTGCTCGGCTAAACACTGGGCCTAAAGTGCAGACGGCAGCGGGAGCAGGGAGGTGTGGGCTCGCGGACACATGCAATAACACAAACAAACTACATCACACATGCACATTTCCTCACCCCCCCTTTTTTTTTTTTACACAAAATCTCTCTCTGTGTGCGTCGCGCTCGCTTACTCTCTCGCACCGACAAAAACCTCCTGCGGCAAAAGCTGTGGCACCGGGCCAGGACTCTCATTTGCATGGGGCAGAGCTGGTACCTTGATGGTGGCTCGTTAGGCAGGCCAACACAAATTTCATTAACCCCGAGGTTAACACACTCCGGACTTGCGTTTTTTTTTCCCCCACACTTTTACTGACCTCCCAAACCCAAACCCTCTGTTCATTTCTCAATCCTATGTCCACATCCATTAATCTTACATACAATGCTTAGGGAGTCATGGAATGCACTGTGGGTATGTGAATGTAACACATGCTAAGTGTGAAATATGTTAAAATCTGTCCGGCAGCACACAAAATGCTAAATTTACCAAATGAGGAACAAGAGCCAGAGTTTACACTTGTCAACTTGCATAATGAAATGTATATATACATAAGAAGAGGCATTATTTCCCCCCCGTGATAATCCTTCTGTGGTCCCCACCTCCACCAGGCAGCTCCTGCAGCATCCTAAGCACATCGGGGTTGCAGTGTGAGTTGTTACGGGGACATCCTTCATCCTTGCTATGGAATTACCCAGAGAGAGAGAGATTTACTGAGTTGGTCAGATAAGCTGTGGGGCAGATTCATGGTCGAGCCGGTGACAGTCCCCACCCCAGCTCCCAAGACACAAGCTAACAATAAACTGACTGCCACATGTGTTTATTATGTCAAACATCCACTTGCTTCGGCTATATTACATGGAATTTTATATACAATTATTTTTGCAGAGATAGTGAAGATGGGCGCTCAGATTATAAGATCCAGTTTTCAGTTTTATGATTATATTCTTTATAGCGTCCAGGTCTCTGCAGCAATAACTTCTAGAAATATGTGCTTGTACAGATTCAGAAATATTTCTGTTAAGCCAGTCAAACATTACAGCTCTAAAGAATATAAATCACATCAGTGCGGCTAAAAATTTCACAATTTCTCCTGATGAAAAGTGCTTTTTTTTTTCTCCCCACAGTTTTCTTCTGATTAACAGACCCATGATTCCTAAGTGGAAGCAATTGTTAAAAGCTACACCGCCCACCTGGGTCCCCACGTGAACATGCCCAAACCACTCCGTCGATGCAGACTGCACTCTCAGTGGACTCTGCTAAATTTAACTCACCTAAGATATAACACACGACTGCCTCGGGAATAGCTTTTTTACCAAGTATGCAGGGTGTTTATATCTACTTCTTCGGCTCTTTATTTTTTTTTTCCCCATTAACAACTATCAAAAGTCCAAGTGGGACAACAGGCAGCTGCATTATTCACAAATCCGAAAAGGTAATTGACGATATTCACTGTCACATGAATAAATGATGACATGAAAAGGTTCTGTGCAGGGGTTTAAACACTTACACACACCAAGGTGGTGTCTGTTACCATTTTGCCGGAAGAGTGGTTCTGGCCGGGGTGAAGCTGACCAACCGTGAGAACCACAAGAGCTAAAATTAGGGAAAGTGACATCGGAGGGCATGGTTACCATGACAGCGAGCCAGCCTTGAGGGTGTTGCAGCCGAGACACAACAACAAGCTGAATCCAACTTTATACCAAACTGAAACTATATATCCGAGTGTTTGAATGCGAATGTGTGTGTGACTCATTTTACCTTTCTCTCGAGGGATATTAACACAATACAGTGACTCTGCATCCTCAAGTCCTGTCTGGTTTATTTTTAGATTCTCGGTGGATATTCGATGCTTCTTCAAAAACTGATGAATGCACTGGTCTTGATAAAACAAGCTCCAACCACAACACGTTTCTCTCCCATATGTCGTCTCCATGGGCAACCAAGCAGCCAATCTGTCGAGGCCCCTGAGACTTCCCCTCTACGACTTCCTCCTTATCCCTTCGGAGCGGTGATGAAAGGAGCGGTGTGAGTGTACTATGCGCTATTTTACAAATATAGGCATTTGTGTATTTGCGCGTAGGGGTGGCTGAGTGTATGCACATGTGTGCGCTTTCGCTTGTGTAATCACAGCTAATCAATAGAGGCCTGTATGCAGCGGCCAGCCCCCTCAGTGGACCTGTTGATGCTGGAAAACAGGGGCGCTGCTGTACAACTGGGTGGTCACATAAATGTGCTACTCATCTAATATGCACGGCGGCGCTGCCTGCCAACACACTTCCTCATTGAAATTCTGATTAAATAAAACCAGTCTGGCCGGCGCGCAATTGGAAAACTATTTAATTACACCTTTTTGGCTTTCCCCATCATCATAGGTGCAACAGCTACTTTGTGCTTTTAAAGAAAACATAAATAAATGGCCCGAGTGAAAGTGACAGACTGACAACAGTTTCATTGGCACTGCTCATTCTCCCATGATTATATTTCTGCTCATAAACAAGAGAGCACTGACGGACGTGTCAACGATACAGACGTTCATGCACAAAGCAAATAAACATCGTTCTGTTTTGGAAAAGCCTCCTGGGTTTTTTTTTTCTTCACCGGGTGGGAAATAACACACTTCAGGAAATATCTACTCTCCGTGCCCAAATAGTAAAGTTTTATATTCCTTACTTCACAAGACACTCTTCATATGTGCCATCAGTTTGAAAATTGCAGCATTCTCTCCCAGCTCCCATTCCGCTCGCTATAAAATCATAAAAAGGTGAGTGGACTGCCCATCACCATTCTATCATCAGTCTATCACACACTTCCATCTTGTACTGAATAATTTAGTGGCAGAAAATGATGGTCCATTTCAACACGGCTGTGGCTGGCTTAGTGCTCTGAATGATGACAATTCGGAGCCAAAATGGTCTGATGACACTCCCGCGTGATTGATTTCTCTGCCTACCAACCGCAGTGTGAATAATGACCACATATGACTTCTGAGTAATGATGTGTCCGGCAGCCTATTCAGCAAAGTGTGTAAACTGATCTTAATCATACAGGTTCTGGTATAATTACGACGAAAAACACAGTCTGGGTTTGCAACGTCTTGACTAATTTACAGCCACAATTTCACTACCGAGGCAAAACCAAAAACATTTCTATTTGAAGCTCGATGAAGGCCATCAACACCTGCTTTCCTTTTACTGCTGCACCCAGATTCCTATCAGACAACCAGACAGGGTTCCCGTTGCAGTTTCAGGGCTGGATCCTCACATTTTGGTCTTTTCTGCATCTCTATCAGGACGCACGCTTCTCCGATCATTATTCACAATTAGACAGACGCAGCCTCAGTTGGGCGCTTTATGCCAGAATGTTTATATTGCTCATAAGTCTGCTGGTCATAAGCCAGTGAGACATTATCTGGTGGATGAAGAACTAGCAGCAATCTGTCTGATACGTGTGCTCACTCAAGGAGAGGATTTGGCTGCGATGAAACTCATTTCCTCCAAAATAGAGACAAGCAGAATTTGACAAATTGTCATTTCATATTCAAATATGGGAGGACTCAGGCCAAAAATGAAATTACATTATTTCTACCTGCCCCACCTCGGCGCTGCGAATCAATGAAGATTCTCGCGTGGAGAAGGAAAAAAAAACGCTAAACCTGATATGAATATTTACACACTTCATGGAGCCCCATTTCCAGTAATGGCTACATCTTACTTAGAAACCCTTAGTGCGAGAAGGGACATGTTATTCATAAGAGGTTAAGTGAGTTGACCTGCTCAGATGCCTGCTAAATGGAAGACAGTCAATTAGACACACAGACCGGCACAGCGCAGCATAACAGCTTCCTTCCTCGCCAGACGGACACAGCAGACGAGTCACAAAGGCGGACTATTAGAGGAATCCTAAAAATGAGGAACACGGTAGTTAACGCTGGAAAACATCGCCGTGCAGCGGGGTGTTTGATTTCAGAGAGTGAAAGAGACGGTCACGGTGTTGGGGGAGTTAGCACAAAACCAGCAGAAGACACTGCAGCAAGAGCAAAGTCACAAAAGCTAAAGAATATATAGGGGATGCACAATATGTTGCTTCAGCATCAACGCTGTGATGTGGAAATGCATGATAGTCACATGACAGGAAGTGAATGTGAGGAAAGGCAAATTAAGTCAAGACAAATGCACACGGTTCTCCTTTTCCAAGACCAATCTAGATGGGAAGTCTGTCTGACGGAACATGTTTCACTCCAAAATAAAGCTTCTTGGTTGCCCAGATTTTGTTTGTTGACATGCAGGTTCCACACGTGCACAGCAAAGTGAAATGCTAAAAAGAGAGATTTGGTTTCAGAAAGAAACACGTCAGTTTTAGGTAAATATTTTGGCCACAGAAAGCATGATGCTGATTAAAAAAAAAACTGTTGGCAGAGTCTCGCAGTTGTTGCATCCACACAAGGCAACAAAACTAATTTGTTTGACCATTTAAATGGCACCACAAAGTGAGTTTTTCCAAGTCATCTGGTGAAAATGCCCATAATTCCACAGATAAAAATATCACAATGCCAGTTTTTTCCAATATCTTGCAGCCCTAGAATGCACAACGCAAGCAGAAGAAGACTGAGAGTGACCATTCATTACGTCAACTTCTGTGAATATATATTAGAGCACAAGCTGCGGATACAATATCAAGAGCACCTGCACAATGCAATACAATAGCCCTGCAATGAATCCAGTCTATGTGAGGCTTTCTTGTTTGTTTGTTTTTTCACTTTTCTTAGGAGAGCTCAGCCACATTCATCCAGAGCAAAATCCTATTTGCTTCAGAAATGTGGAATTCATTGCAGAGACACTGATAAAAACCCCACAACTCACTTAGCTGCAGTTACTGAAGGAAACAAACCCATTTATACAGTTCAGGATTCTCATTATCAGAAAACTATATGTAGTCTGTTGCTGGGAAAACTCCCCTCCGGCTGAGATCAGAGACAATGAAATGATCCCTGTGTGTCCGTCAACTGTGTGTGCGTGCATGTGTGGGCGCAGTGTACACTCTTCAAGGACATCATAATCGCCGGGTATCACCTTACACAGACAGCTGGGGGAGCAGCTACACCATCAGCCAGTGTTAAATCTGTCATGTGGCGTATTACATCCAACACTTTAGATCGGTGTTTTTCTTTTTACTACCACTGTTCCCTCTAACGCTCAGCATCATCCAACAACCAAGCCACTGCTGCTGTGCACAGTGGAGGAATGCAATCAAGCCTCAGTAATAAGAAGCATAACAGCAGCAGGTGGAAATCTGCCTCATCCCCTGCACTGCCCACCCCAACCCCCCACCCCCTTAATAGTTTTCCAAGGCTGGCTGTCACGCCTGTGACCTCTGAAGCCGTCTCCATGAGCAGCCCTTTGATTATTAATGTTGAAGGCGACGGTCTGGCTTCTCGACCCGGCCTGAGACACTCTTTACTCAGCCTGGAGGAAGAGGCTCTAGTTAATTTATGAGACATGCTCTGTGTTGCTCCTTCTTGTGGTGTAGCTGCTGCTCATCCATCGCACGAGTAAAGCGAGGAAAATACTTGCAAGTCAGTGGGGCAGGGGAAACATTTATCTTAAGTCTGTGCAACTGATGATTTCTGTCATGTTTGGAGACTTTGTGCATCTGTAATGTTAAAGCTGATTTTATTCCCTATATCTAATATTATGCTGAGTGTGGCAACTTTATGGTGGGATCATCAGTCTCAATATTCCAGTAATATCTCCCCCACTGTGACTTTATAGTGATGTTACCTTAGGTTAATCTCCAGAGGAGCCACTACCCTGCTCATAAAAAGGCATTTAAATGTTCTATAAGGGGATGTGATCCTGAAGGGGAACAGAGAGGACAAACTTAACAAGCTTTCTCTACCTTTTCCGTAGTTGAAGTGTAGTTTGATGGTCTTGCCCTGGTTGATGTGCAGGTAGGTGAACCACACTGCGGAGGTGAGCAGCACCAGCAGCAGCAGGAGCTTGAACTGCTTCCTGATCTTCTTCACGGGGAAGCGCAGCATCCTTGCTGAAACATCCTCCGGTAGCCGCCCGGTAGATTGTCGAAACGAGAGTCCGGAGAGAGGTGGGATTGCTGCGTCGCTGTTTTCTGCGGGATCTACTGGCGGACAGTCACGGGCATCCCGGGCAGCCTTTTGTGCGTAAACAGGCGAGCGTTAACTACAGCCCCGAAGCGCGTCTCATTCCCCCACATCCACGGGGTGACAGCAACAGCAGCAGCAGCCTCGTCGTATCCTCAGATCCAAACACCTCTGTGGCAGTCATCGCTTATGAATGCAACCCACCCATCTCTCCCCCCGTGAATAGCGAGGCTTGTAAACAGGCTTTCTCCCCCCCTTTTTTTTCTTTTAGCAGAGGCGGCTGAGGGAAAGCAGGGAAAAGGGCTGCGGATCAAAAAGCCGCTAAGTTCAGTTAAGAGTGTGACCGAGGGAACAAAATAGCAGTCCGGCGATAATCTACACAAATCCCCCCCGGAGCTCAAACCCTTGCTGACACCGCGACGCTGATTATTTTATCGGCTACTCAAGGATCATCCCCAGCCACGGGGGTTTTACGCAAAGTAGGCATCAAAAGAGCGAGTGTAGTTTCCGTGCGGGAGAAGGCTGCTGCTCGGACTTCTCCACATGGATGGTTAAAGATTCCAAAACGAGCAGGAATTGAAATTTAAAGGGCCGCCAGTGAAATGTGGAACCTTTTTTGACAGGACTGTGTTGGTAAAAACCTGACCAGGAGAGGAGGATTGAGGGAGGCGGTCGGCCAAAATGTCACAGCCCCGTGCGCTCCATCTATTGTTAAACACGGCTGTAACGGAGACTCCGGCGTCCTGATCGAGGTCAGTGGATTCAGATGGAGCGCGTTTTTTTTAATTTAAGTGCCGGGAGAGGAGGGGCGATCAGCTGTCATCATGGTCCTCGGGTGGGTTTGGAGCCCCCGCGACGAGTAAATATCAAACGGCGTGGGTTAGAAACCGCTCCATGGCGACGTAACGAGGGAGATGTCCGATGTGAGCTCCGGAGAAGAGGGGTAAAGCAGATGTCCATGTGCTCCGGTTGCTCCGTCGGTGTTCACGGCAGGTGCATTTTCACCCCCAGTTCTCCCAAAGTAGCTGCACCGTCCGAGGCGTCCACCATGCGTGCAAAAAGAGAGAGAAGAGATCACAAGCGAAGCACCCTTCGTCCGGATTTAAACTAATCAACACTGATACGCGTTCGCAGCAGCCAGCCTTGTGTTGTTATTCTGTCATGAGCTGCTTCTTTTTTTCTCTCTCTCTCCATTAAAACGCCGCGATAGCATCGTCAAAACCCGCCTGTCAGCGAGCGCAGGGAGGAGAAAAAAAGCACCAGCCGCGCTCCGGGCGGGGTGACGCGCAGAAAGCGGCAACAAGCTGTGATATAACCGGGAGAGAACATTGTTTTGTTTTTTTGTTTTGCTACAATGAAACACGTAAGCGTAGCTCCCCTTTTTTTCCCAATGCACAGCGCCGTACGCCCATCAATAGAGCATCTTAACGGCGCAGGGCAACCGAACCTGCGCGCACGGAGGAGTGGCAGGCTCCGGCGTCCAATCGCAGCCCCGCGGAGGGGTCACGGGAGGCGGGATGAGTGCGTTTTGCCCCCACCGGCGGCTTGGTAGCCCAACTAGTCTGATCCACCCGTCCAATAGCCTGCACGCAAAACTTGTGCAGCTTTCTCCCACTTCCAGGCTCCCATTTTTCACCTCGAATCTCAAGGCCCCACTAATGTTAATCAGGTGAGCGATGATCAGTCGTTTTTGCAGGTAAATGGAGAAATTACGCACAGAAATAAAAGCCCCTGAAATAGCCTGTGTGTAATTAATAGAAGCAGAAATCATCTTTTAGTGTAATTTTAATCCAAAAGCGTTAATTTCTCAACATTTCCAAACTAATTTGCCAAACATCAAACATTTAAATTCCTCAGTAGGAGTGCATCCTCTCTGAAAGTACCCCATGATGTAGGCTATTTGATCTTTCATTGTTTGACAAATTGAATTGGTATTCAGTCTTTTTCAACTAAATTAATTAGTGTGAGGCAGTGGAAATAATGGTTTGTTATTTCAAGAGGATGTTTCAATAATAACGTATTAATTCTACTAACTTTGCAGTTGTCCACATTTGTTAGAAATTATTTAGATAGAAGATACTGCAGCCCTGCCCTGCTCTGTGGTGACACTCAGTTTATGCACTTGACTGCCCCCTTCTGGTCAAAGATAAAAGCACAGTTTCTACATAAAATAAGCGACATAGTCTTTACTAACTTTATTTCTTAAGCTTAAACTGTTTATGTTGAAATCGTATGACACCAACAGAGAAAAAAAGGACGTTTATATGTTGTTATGTTCCACCTCAACATCCACAAACTTCTGAGATATTTCCAGAGTCCAAAGATTTGTGGTCATATTCATATTTTAGCTTCCCTCAAAAGATCCTTTCTTTTTTAATTTGACTTGTTAGTGTCCCAGTATCTGATATAAAACTGCCTATATTTGCAACTTTAAAAAATGTATTAATTTTATTATAGGCTTTAAACACACAAACAGTTTTCATTATTCTTTTTTATTTGACGTCTGTTCGGGTTGGGTCATTGAAGAGTATGATGTCATCCAATACAATATACTCATAGGAAGAGTTGTGCAACAAATTCATAATGCAAGGTAAATTCAAGAAGGTTATGAGTGTATCGTTTACTCATGCTTCCTTTTAAATAAGTCTATTCAAGGCAGGAAACATGCATACTAACACAGCCTTGACTTTTTTGAGCATGGTGATGTTATTCGCCCACGATGTAATGCATAAAAGAAAGTGACAGATTTTCTCAGAGCAGGGGAAAAAATGGCAACTATTTGTCACAGCCGGGCCGGTGAATCCGAGTTCAGACGCTGAGGCAGGAGACAAGGGAACCAGTTAACTGACCGTTTTATTAGAAAACAGGCAGGGTACTGGGGTGTCAGCTGGGATGGAGAGAAGGTTGGAGAGGAGCTGGCAGGAAAAGCAGGAGGAGGCTTGGAGGGGTCGCTGCAAACCTGGAGCTGAGTCTTGGGCTGTTAGCCTGAGGTTTAGACAGGGTCTGTTTGTGGATAGAGGTGATGATGAGTTTAATTAAGATGCTGAAGTCATAAAATGAGCACTAAGCCAGAAGGTTCTGAGTTCAAACCTGCTGCTGGGATTGGGCCTTTCTGTGTGGAGTTTGCATGTTCTTCCTGTGAATGTACAGTCTCCTACAGTCATGCATGGTGGGTTAACTGATGATGCTAAATTGACCATTGGAGTGAGTATTCAGTGTACTTGAACATGTTTGTCTGTCTCTTTGTGTTAGCCCTGCGATGACCTGGTGACCTGTCGAGAATATACCCTGCCTCTCTTGGTTCACAGTGGGGCGGCACGGTGGTTAGTACTGTCACCTCACAGCAAGAAGGTCCTGGTTTCGAATCTCGGCCTGGGGTCTTTCTGCGTGGAGTTTGCATGTTCTCCCTGTGCATGTGTGGGTTCCTCCCACAGTCCAGAGACATGCTGAGGTTAATTGATGATTCTAAATTGTCTGTAGGTGTGAATGTGATTGTGCTTGGTTGTCTGTCTCTATGTGTAGCCCTGTGATATTCTGGTGACCAGTCCAGGATGTCCCCTGCCTTCACCCTAAGTCAGCAGGAATAGGCTCCAGCCACCCCGTGACCCTACAGAGGATTAAGCAGTATATAGATAATGAATGGATGGTTCTTACAACGAAGGGGATTTTGAAAACAGTTACATATAGACAGAGGAATTGGAGGAGAATGCTACATGAAATGTAAGTCCAATGGCAGGCTTATACCTGCACTCTACATCCAGTGAGGCATACCACAAAACGGTAAAATATATTGACTATATGAAAACAGAAAAATACTACTAGTAGATACTGTATAGAGTTAACGTATAGCACTGGGACACTGAGAATATTAAAGGTGTAAATGATCCTGCTCTGGCAGGTGTCTTCTAGAAAAAGGATTTAGGGAGATGTCAGTCAGGCACAGCCTGTCTACACCTACACAGCCTGGAGAAGATGTCAAATCAGCAGACTAAATACCTGTGGGGGCGAGCTCTGGGTGTGTACGCTTTAGGATGCAAGAAAAGAGAAAGAAAGAAATGTGTGAAAATGAGAATTTCATATAAACCTCTGCAGAACATGTATTCCTTTCTAATGTAATGGGGGGAAAATGCAACAAACATGTTGTTTATCCCCAGTTGGATACATGTCCAGTCATCCAATTGCAGCTATGGTAAGCCACTGATGCCATTATGAATCTGGATATTGCATCAATAGGACACGGAACCTGGCCTATAAGAATATGACCTCAATTTAGTTTGTTCCAGCTGTGCCTCCTGAATCAGTTGGACCACAAGCTGTAATCCTCCGTCTCCATGGATTAATAATGTAATCTTCGGAGCAAACACCGAGCATAGATGAAATGCTTAGGTATTCATCTGCGCCATATTGAAATGAATGAATGACCTCGGCCCAACGTTATTTACGCCGAAACAAAAACTTCACAGCATTCACCTTGCTTGGGCTGTTGCAGGAAAAACTGAAGGTATTTCATCACACACACTGGGTTTGAAAGTCATCCAAAGTCTGTAATCAAATAGTTTCATGTACAATTTCTTTTTTCTTCCTTCTCTCACTTGGCTGCAGGACATTATCATGGGCGTTTAGAGTTTCTGATCCTGTTCCTCTTTACATTTGATCATCTGACTTGTATTTGTCAGACTGAAGGAAAAAAACAAGTCTCTTTTCTACTCAGCCGGTGAACCTGATATTCTGTCTGTCTGTTCCTCGTTTATTTCTGTTTCATTGAAGGGCAGGCAAGCATCCAACGCACAGCAAGGGGCCTGCACACTTTTAACTCACATTAAAGGTGGACACACAACATACATCTCAATTTGATGGTGAGAAAGGAACACGGGAGAAGGTGTAAACTGGCAAAGAGACAAGTATTATATTATTAACACTTTCTCATGCAGGTGCATATGGATGTTTGAAATCACGCTGTTTTCACTCTCTGCATCCTCTCTCGCTCTTTCTATCCTACAGAAACATTTGGCACCTCGTTCCCACCCTCCAGGGATCTCCATGCTCAGGTGAGCCCAGGAGGAGGCAGTGTGCGTCGGCATGATATGGACAGACAGCGTGTTGGAGGTGGGGACTGATAGAGGCAGACGAGCTGCTGTTTTTGTGGGG
Organism: Chromis chromis; assembly: GCA_900302755.1. Lineage (NCBI taxonomy): Eukaryota > Metazoa > Chordata > Actinopteri > Pomacentridae > Chromis > Chromis chromis. Next base: position 19,779 of record OMNN01096417.1, read on the forward strand.
ATATTACGGAGACAGTGCCCACGGGGAGGAGCGAGTGCCCAGTTGGCTGTGACAGGTGTCAACGTGTGGCGCTGAAGTTATGATACCGCTGAGCACAGCCAAAGGGAAAGGCATCCCACCAGGGACTCAGTATGCAGGGAGTGTCATCTCCAAGTACAATGATGTTTGCATTTTAAGCAAAGATGTGATGAGGTGATGAGGAACAAGAGAGGGAAGAAACTGGCCTGTTTATGAAGGCTGAACCGGGACTTATCAAAAATTTCTCTCCTCCTACTCATTCATCTGCTTGTCTGTCTTTGTCTCTGCCCATCTGCTTGTCCGTCATGCAGCCTTCATCTCCTTCAGTCTCTCCACAAACATCCCCCTCCTCCAACCTTTCCCTTTTTCCTGAGCAGCACAGCAGCTCGCAGGCTTTGATGAGAGGTCTGAGCTAAAATGTCACAGGGATTAAGAGGTTTTGCCTCCTGCATCCCCCCTGGATCAGTTCTGGCTGCCCTCTGTGCCTGAGCTCCTTCCTCCCCAACACAGGTGCAGAATGGCATTTCTTTTCTGCTTCACTGTGTCTTATTGAATTTTCCTTCTGGGGAAATAGCATTCCTCCATGTTTACAGATGAGTAAGAAGGAAACAGAAGATGAGGAGAACTCGGGTGAAGGCATGAAAAGAAATGTGGGAATTAGTTTCCTATATTTACACCTATATTTACACCGATCAGCCACAACATTATGACCACTGACAGGTGAAGTGAATAACATTGATCATATTGGTACTATGTGGTGTTCTGCTGGAAAACCTTGGATTTTGACATCCGTGTTGATGAGACTTAGACACCCAAATAAACATTGTCCCAGAACAAGCACACTCCCTCATGCAAATGGAAATCCCAAATGTCACTGGTCTACCCCCGCAGGAAAATGCACCCCACCACATGGCAAAAACATCAAACAATCAGGAACATCTTGAGGAACATGACAATCGCCCAAGATGTTGATTTGACCTCCAAACTTCCTAGACCCCATTCTGATCAAGCATCAACAGGATGCAGTGGAACAAGTTTGATTGACAGAGGCCCCACTGCACAAGCCAGAGTACCCAAAGGATCCACTGCCAACGTCCTGGTGCCAGACCCCATAGGACACCCTGAGAGGTCCTCTTGTCCTTGTTCAGAGCATTTTTGACCACATAAGGGGGACCAACACAATATTAGGCAGGTGGTCATAATGTTATGTCTGAT
>OMNN01096420.1:2756-14417 GCA_900302755.1 Chromis chromis
AAGTTATCATGCTCACAGTGACAATGCTAACGTGATACTGTTTAGCAGGGGTCGTGTTTACAATGTTTTAGGTTGTCATATTGGCATGCTAGTATTGTAAATGGCACAAAACATAATGTGCATGCTAACATCACGGTGTTAAGCAGGTTTAATTTTTGCCATTTTTGTTTAACATATTAGTATGCTAACATTAATAATAAACACGAAACAGAAGAAAATTTTCATGCTACCATTCTCTGTAAACCAAAACAGCGCTTGGTCCTCATCTTTCTCCTGCTTTCTGACAAACACACAAACAACAACAAACACATTTTATTTTGAAACCAGAAGCTCTTCAAATGTCCCGTTTGTGCAAATAGACCTTAACGTTTCCAAGTGTTTGTGCACTCAGGGAGTGGTTTTCATATCGCAGAGCTCAGGCCCCGCCGGGACAAACAGACTCTTAATGGAGCCGAGAGCAGCTGCATTTATGTAATTCAGTGGGAATCTGATAATCTGCTGTCAGATAAATCTAAAAACTGCAGAATTTTCCTTTTGGAATGTACTCAAGGAAAAGAAGGAAGCTGTGACGGAAAGTAAAATATACCAGCGTGTCTCCATTTTATGCTGCGTTCTTTTGGGCTTCAGGGAATCATAAATCTATTCTTCAGGTAGAATCGTGACTAACGTGTCTTTCTACCATTTAAGGAACATCACCAGTTTTGGTCTTGGGCCAACACAAAGGTTTATACAAGCTTTTATCTCCAGCAGGTTGGAATATTACAACCATGGATGAACGACTGGAAGGGCCGACCAGGGACCCAAAGAGTCAGTGAGCTACAATGAGACTTCAAAGATGGCAAAACAACAAAGAACAAACATTTACAGAAATGCAAAGCAAATTAAAAGAAATGTTCAGTGACAACAGAAAATCAAACAGATGCAAAGCAGCAGTGAAAAGACTTAAAGGATCCTCAAGAAAGACAAAAAAGAGGTCAAATATGACTAAAAAAGGGGGCAACTACAAAGACACACACAAGCTTCCAAAAGATGCAAAGTGACTATAGACATGCAAAATGACGACAAAGAGACACAAAATGTTTACAGAGACTCAAAACAAGTGTAAACAGACACAAAGTGACCACAAGAGAAACAAAACGACTACAACGAGACATAAAGCAACTATAATGAGATGTAAAACGACTACAAAGAGACAAAATAAGTATAAAGAGACACAAAATGGCTACAAAGAGACACAAAATGTCAACGAAGAGACACAAAACATGTCTTAAGATAACATAATCAGTGAAAACACATTCAAGAACTATAAAAACATGTGAAACGACTACAAGGAGATGTAAAAGGACTACGAGATACAAAACAACTACAAAGAAACACATAATGAGTATGACTGTGACTACTTAACATTTATCACACTAAAGCTCACTAAAAAGATAAATATTGCCACCACAACAATACTGGATTGTATGTCACAAATACTTCATCCTGAGCTGGACACATGAAGGAGACAAACAGCTGAGAAAGACTGAGAGGCTTTAGTCTGTAGAATTGGTTTTGAATGAGGATTTCCTCTAGACCAGAGTTTCCTGGTTTAACAGCCAGAAGAAGAATGTAAAGGTTAAAAAAAGCTCTGAGAAGGAGGAGGTGATTTGGGGTTTTCAGAGACGGACTGAATGCAAATGAAGGAAATGGAGGTTGGTGTGATATATGATGAGATAGAGGCCTTTTACATCCTCGACACAGGATGGGACTCCACCCAACTCTTTAATAATGACCCTTTTTAAAGACGCCGACTCTTAACAGTAAACTTCCCTCTCAGACGTCCTGCAGTCACTCTTTGATAAACGACGTCCTTGTACTGATTCTGAATTTAAATTCCTTTAGAGCAGACATCAGTGTTGCAGCTGCAGTATTTCCACACAATTAGTCAGTATTAGCATCAAACACAAGCGAGTTATCATGCTAGCAGTGTGATTGCTAACATGATGCTGTTTACCAGATGTAACTTTACCATGTTGGGCCTTTTATTAACATATTAGCATGTTAAAATTTGCTAATTAACGCTCAAAGTGACACTGCTAACGTGATATTGTTCAGCAGGTGTAATTATTTACCACGTTTGCATTTTAGTTTGGCATATTAGCATGCTAGCATTACTAATTAGCATGAATCACAAATGACCATGGAATATATTACACTGACTAGGCTGCCATGTGGCTGTTTAGCAGGTGTCATAATTTCAGTGTTTGATGTTTTAGTAACATGCTACATTTGCTAATTAGCAAAAAACTAAAATAAGCTACCATGGCATTTCTCATCTCGAAAGAAGCTAGCTGAGGTGGAACATGTCAGGTATCTTACTGGGTGACTTCCTTTAGAGGTTTTACTGACCCAAAACTCTCTGGATGGATTACATATCTCATCTGGCCTGGGACCACCTTTGGATCCCAAATTAGGAACTGGAAAATGTTGCTGGGGAGTTAGCCTGAGTTTTCCAGCCCATTCTGTGCTCTGCACCACACTGTAATTCTGCTGTAGAGGGAATAAATACTCTGGCTTGTTTCTATTTCTTTTAACCAGTCTCAGTCGTTGTAGGCGGGGCTATACCCGAACCTACATTCGGTGAATCTGACTAGTAGGGGGTGGGACGTCTAGAAAACTCTGTGACTCGACTCGAAGAAAATGGTTGGATGGACTTCATGAAGCTGGTGAACATTCTTTCAACAGTGTGCAAAGCTGTCATCAAGGCAAACAGTGTCTAAAATATAAGTAACTTTTTTTTATTTACCATATAAATCAATGTGTTGTTTCATAGTGTTGATGCCTTCAGTTTTGTTATATGCCAAAGAAAAACCCTTAAAGTATGATGAAAATAAAGTAAAGTAGCCTTCAGCACCCTCTATACCTTCTACCCCCTACCCGAACCAGGGTCTGTATCCCATCCCTACTTTCATCTCTAACTCTTCTACTTCTACCCCCTACCCGGTTTGTATCCCCACCCCATTTTTCTTGGTGAGGCAGAGGTGGGTGATGGTAGTGCTGTTTGTGGTAGTGTAGGCAAGGCGTATAAGTCTTTGTTGTTAATGTTTTAAGTGTTTTAAGTGTACTTTGTAATATTGCGGATGTTTCCTTGTTGTAAAGCGCTTTGAGCATTAATATGTAAACAACAGTTTACTTTAGTACACCAAAAAGTAAAATACACCAGTGTACTTTAATCTACAGCAATGCCATGTATACCGTTTAACAAAGTGACTGTAGATGTAAATATAAAAAAAAAACTATTTTAATCATCATGAAGCAAAAAATTTAAATAGTCACATTAAAATTACAACTGTAATATTAATGTGACTACAACTAAGCTGTACTTGAAGACAATATAGCACAATTTGATGTTGTTGCTTAAAGTGATCACCTTGATAGACCACTAGAGGGCAATGTTGTTCTTTGCTTCCCCCCTGTTGCTCCCTCTCTCTGATTCCCTCCCCGAGTACCTAGTACGCCTGTTAACATGAAGACCATCTCAAGACTAAATATATCTTATTTTCCTTCAAAAGTCCAATTGTTTGACAACTGCATCAGGAAATTCACCAAGCTTCTCACTAAATTATACAATCTAGTTGCCCTTCTAAGTATGGTCACGAATTTCTGTAACATTTGGGTCACAAGCAATCAGTGCATTTGGACTGCCTCCAGGATTTTGTCCTGAAATGCAGGGCTACAATATATACTGAAGTATTTGCATCTTGTGCTTGAGTAAAAATAGAAATACTACAATGTAAACACAGTCAACTGGACAGAAACCTGCTGCATCAAAGTGCTTATTATGTAGAGGAGACAGAAGTATTTAATATACATATATATTTAATACACATTCATTTCTAATTGGTTTGTTATTACACATGCAATAACATGCAAACATAATTCTATGGTTTAAAAACACATGACAATTGGGCAAACCTTATCTGGTGAAGAAGATCTTGAAATATGGTTTTTAAAGAAGCAAGTAAGGAGACATTGAAGTTGTAATTTTGTTTGTGTTTTTCTATTGGATGTACTGTTTTGGGGATCAAGAGCAATTGTTAATTCTGGTCATTCATCTATAGTTTGGGAGTTTAACTTGTTAAGGGCTAATAATTGTGTCATGTGAGGCTATAGTTATTGACACAGCGCCATTAAGCTGTAAGCTACACGATAACACATCTTAGTTAGCATTTACAGTGCTAAAATTTGCTAATGGGAACTAAACACTAATGGCAAATGAAGAGCAGAGGCATAATTACTTTTGCAGTATTCAGTCATAAAACAAATTAATGAAACGGTTACATTTTGGTCTGATGATCAGATGTCAGGAGCTCAATAAAGTCTCTGGGATTCATTTTCATAGACCAATGAATGATGATACAAATTTTTATCTCAGCTTATCCAATAGTTGCTCAGTGTTGGACCAATCTATGTACAAATAGAAAGAGCCATGCTGCTTGCGTTGCTAGCATGCTATTTTCTAAGATCACCATATGAAAACTTAATCTGCAAAGAGCCTACTCATTATAGCTGTGGAATGCTTTTTGTAAAATTTAAACTATTTCTTTGTAAACTGTAGTGAAGTAAAAGGAGAAAGCTGCAGCGCTGGAAATACTCAAGACGGAAGCCCTTTTCAGACATTTTCGTTAATCTGACAGCAATGTCTGAAAAAGAACCCTCACTTTTTCATAAAAAGCCATGACCGTACCATTTCAGTATCACTTTCAACACAGAACAAATCTGAATGTGGTCCAAGAGGCATAAAAATCAAGCTTATACGTATAAAGTGCCTGCCAAACCTGACAGCTGAGGAAGTGATGCTTTCAAATGTGTGACCTAATCCTAGGCTTCATCGGAAAGCTGGACGTTTGACTGCAAAGAGAAAAAGTTCAAGATATTTCGGATAACAACACGAGCAAATGTACTTTGCAAAAATGACTGGGAACTGGTCTGGGATCAGGCATTTACTCTTTACTAGTGTGCAGGGGATGAAATAACCTGGCAGTTTTACAGGACAACGGTCTTATACTTTAAATGTAGCTTTCTGAACTGACAATTCTTGTGTTTGATTCCAAATATCGCATCACAGCTGTAAGCAACTTAAAGGAGGAAAATATTGGGCGACTGTGGCTCAGGTGGTAGAGAGGGTTGTCCACTGATCGCAAGGTTGGTGGTTCGATCCTCGGCCCCTTCACATGCCGAAGTGTCCTTGGGCAAGACACTGAACCCGAAGTTGCTCCCAATGGCAGGCAGGCCTGTGTGTGAATGGGAGACACTGTAAAGCACTTTGAGTACCACTGAGGTAAAAAAATAAAAAGAAAAGGGTGCTATGAAAGTGCAGACCGTTTATTGTTCACTGCTTTGGCAAATTAATGAAATTGTCACAAAGTGTGGCTATCAATTTTCAGCTCAAAATACTGCAGACATGGTTTATTTGACCATGCCTGTATAATAGCCCCTTTTTAGGCCTGTTCTAAACAAGCTGTTTCCCTGTCTGTAGCCTTAAATACAGCTGGGCTGCTGCTGTCTATGACCTCTTCAGGAAAAAGACTCTCTCTGCATCTATGATTGACAGCACGAAACAAAACAGCTGAGAACACAGCAGGCGACACAGATGTGAATGAGCGTGTGAGAACAAGACTTTAATTTGACATGGAAATATTACTGCTGTATGAATGATGAGTTTGCCCGACAATGCTGTAAATCAGTATTTTAGCTGCAGAGCCGCAGCTTCAGAATGGCTCTGATGTGACTGCTGGTTACCATGTAGTCTTAATTAGCTCTATTTCAGTCCCTATTTCATACTTGTTCTGTTGTTTGACAACAGAAACAGAAAATATGTAAATGAGAACAGCTTTATTGGGAATTTAGTTGTATTAAAATAAAGTATACTACATGTAAACACAGACAGCAGGAGTGAAGCAAACAGATGTAAACACTCGAAAACACAGTCCTTATTTACTGGTTTCAAATCATTATCACAGTTTCCACCATCTAGCTTTACAATTTCCACATAGCTGTGGGAATATGATCAAAGCTAATCATAACGTTAGCCTCGTTAGCCACACAGTGTGCTAACACTCAGGATTTTCGTATTGTTGTGGGGACATTGCCTTAAAAAATATAAGTAATCAGGCCGCCGTATAGCTCGCTGAGTTAAGGCGTTACCATGTGGGCACAGGTCGCCAGCAGCGGTCATGAGTTCGAGTCTTTGCTGCATGTCACTCTCCTCTATATCCCCTTTCACCCTGTCTCTCTCTCTATCAATAGAAATGGGAAAACTCCCCCCAAAAGTACTAAAATATATATATATGTATTTAAGTAATCCACTGGATCTTCAGTTCCTCAGATGGTGGGGGGCATGAAGCCTTGTATTCACTCTTGCAGCCAATAGAAGAACGTTTGGTGTGCAGAGTTATTACAAGTAGCACAAACAAATGCATAAAGCTGGTGGACTGTGTGGTAGCTGCTAATTCTGAATGGTCCACCTACAAAGCAGCCAGCAGAAAGGGGGCAGAATTATGCACATTTTTCAGCTCATGACTATTGGTTAACCAGTTACTATGTAGATATTATGGATGTAGATGTTACTGGCTTTTAACACTAGGAGGCAATGTAGTTGTGGGCACGCTAAAGGAGAAGTCTGTTTCTTCATATTTTCACCGCTTTTATTTTACACCTCCAAGATTATAAGCAAACAACACACACATACACACATACACAAAGATTTTCACTATATGGGACCTTTAAAAGTATGCTTGATGAAGCAGCAATGTTATAAGTGTCATGTCTAAAAAGGGCTTAAATGAGTTCCTTCCCACCAAAGTGGGGAGATGATAACATGAAAGTACAAGTGAACTTTTCCTCTCTGCGTCCATAAACCTCCCGAACACTGTCAAGAACCCCAGGGACTCCCAATTCAGAACTGCTGTCTTAGCTGACGTCTCTTAAATACCATTTAAGATCTGAAGAATTCCTGTCAAACCAATCAAAGAGCCGCGCTCTTGGTTCTTTACAGAAAGTACCTGGCGAAACACATGCTGTGTGTAATGTCAGTGACAATCAGGGTGTCACCTCGAGACCTGGCAGTCGTCTGCAATTGGCAACGACAAAAGAAATATCATGGCTGTTAAAAGTCCTTGTCAGAGAGCTCATTCTCAATGCTTGATTAGTTCTGCCGTTCTTGCACAGAAGAGAGTAATTAAGTATAAATCTATTGAGGGTTGACAATGTTGAAGAAAGGAGGAATGTGTGGGTTAGGAAATGAAATGCACCATTAACGTCTTCAACTTTGGAGTTTTGCATGACTAGCCCACTCTATACCCAAATGCCCTGTAATAACCCTCTGTGATCCTGCTTTGCTACTGCAGCTGGAGTGACTCAAGACAAACTGCCTAATGACGGCTCAATAATGTTCTGTGAGCACAAAAAAAACCCTGATACGCACAATGTGAAAGGACTGCTCTAAATTGATCTAAATTAAATCCACTCATTGTTAGCTCCACAAAGTTTGCGTAAAACTGGCTTTAATTGGCACGACCTGGCAGGCCTACACTATGAATGATTTTACTCAGCTGAACGCAGTGTTGATAGTAGAGACTGGGTGTTCATTATGACTTAGTACTTATTCAACATAGCCCGAGGTAGGCTAATACCATGCAGCTGCTGCAATCAGCCCCTGTTAAACTGTACTTTGCTTACCTTACAGAAAATACAGAGCAACTTCCTCTCTTTGGATTGAATCATTTATTGTAACTTGGTTTTAGTAGTTCTTGCCATTTTACACTTGTGTCCTCTTTAGCTGCGCACTTGATTTGATTATGATTTTACACTTATAGGTCAGCTTAGAAGCCACTGCAAGCCCAATCTGTAATATCTTTTGTGGTTCTGGAGGAGGTTGGTCAAATATCTCCTGATAAAGTGTCTAACTTTTTCGTTCTTTTTGAAAATCCCAAGAGCACTTGGGGAGCGCTGCAGAGCACTCATTCCCAATAAAAATACAATAATATTGACAAGACTTTGAGTTTACTACACTACACTATGAATTTTTGCTTTAAGCTAAATGCTGACTAACATGCACACGACAATGCTAACATGTTGACGTTAAGCAAGTTGAATAGTGATCATTAGTTTAGGTGACGCTTTGCTCATAAACCAAAGTATTCTACAAATTTTACATGATATCACAAGATCATGGACCGAACATAAAGATGGATGAACCCTATGTGTTGTCACCTGCAAGTAAATGGTAAATGGTCTGCACTTATATAGCGCCTTTCTACCTTAGTGGTACTCAAAGTGCTTTACAATGTGTTTGTCATTCACACACCAATGGCAACACAGCTTCCATGCAAGGTGCCTGCCTACCATTGGGAGCAACTTGGGTTTCAGTGTCTTGCCCAAGAACACTTTGGCATGTGGAGGGGCCGGGGATCGAACCGCCAACCTTGCGATCAGTGGACAATCCGTTCTACCACCTGAGTCACAGCCGTGTCCTCAACACTAATTTTTTAACTGTCCTTCACCATCTTGGAACCTGACTTCTCCTAACTCCCGGCTAATTTGAAACTGAGCAGAGGTGGGCCATGCAAATGTCTCTGTGCCTAGAGGGAGGAATCCACAATTCTCCTGCAGAGAGCCATGGCCTGAGATCAGTGTATATTCAAAAGTGAGTCTGGTTTCCTTTAATATGCTTTTTAATTTGTGGTTGAGAGCATCACAGAACTTTAAACACGGGGACACTTATCACTGGGCATGTCAAAATGGCCACACCCTCCGTCTTCTTGTACTTCTGCTTCTCACTCGTTGTTGGGGATTCCAACTTTTTAATCAACGAACACCTATAAAAGCAAAACAATAAAACCAAACAGAAAGTTGAACATTCGGAGGTTAAAATAGGGTACTGTAACCGTTAGTCTTAAATTACCTTTACAAAAACATACTTTAGCTGATTTGAGACATCCATGTATGTTTGCTTTTCCCAATCAGTTACTGTTTAGATGTTGACACTATTTACAGGTGTAACGCATATTTTGTGAATGTAGTGTACTAAAAAGTATTGTTGGCAGCATTATGGGAAATGTAGGTTAACGGCAAAGTTGGGGCTTTGTTGTAAGAACTTAAAGTCAGACAGCTGTCTCAGCCTCGGCTGCTTCAGTACTGGCCATTGGGTTTTATGCTGTCTCCTGGGAGCCCTCCAAATTTTGTGAAGTGCAATACAAAATCACTGGAGTGTGACTTTAAAGTGAAGCAACATCTACTTGAGATTCTTCATCACAGGTTATGGCCTTAGTATGGACATTTTAGTTCGGAGGGATTCATCATTTTTAGATTGTTGAACTTGAATGGAGTTTTTAAGAAGTGTGCAGAGATTAAAGTCTCCTGTATTTCACAAGAAAAGTTGTACATAAGTTCTCTAACCTTACCTTTAATCATCTTTTCATCACTAAGATTCATCTTACAAGGATTGTGACCCCTCTTACAGACTTTCCAAGCACTGCTGTAAGCTTATACTTTGACATTCAAAAGTCATTTAAAGCCATTTTCTAATTCAATTTTTTCCTTTGCATGAAGCTAATGATTTCTCTGCCACATTCAAATCTTATCTTCTTCCATTTGAGTTTTTTTTTTTTCAATTATTTGAATGTACTTAAACGAAGCCACACTGAGATCACAGCAAAGAAGAAAGACATTTCAGCCTGTATCTTCCTGAGTAAACATAATGCAGAATGAGTTGAGTCTATCCTGACATCATCTTAATGAAAATGTCTGTGGGGAAACAACAAATAGGGCCAGGCTGGGACTTTGGCTCCACGGAGCGTAGACGGTGTGAGGCGGCGAGGGATAAGGCAAGTTAAGCTGAGCGAGGTCAGTGGAGGCCCATTAAGGCTGAGAAACACAGATCAGCGGAGATGATGAGTAAGACGGAGATAAAGCCGGGACAGGGAGGAATGATGATGTTGATCTCAGACGTGGAAACACTATTACAGGGCTGACTGAGTTTTTAATGGAGCAATGAGATGCTGTTAATATTGAAAGTAGCAGGTGGTTGAACATGCGTAATGAAAAGAGAGGGGATGCTCGGCGATATCAGCCAGGGTTCGACCGATGTAGGGTTTTTGAAGCAGACACTAGTACAGAATTGAAGCTTTCTTCTCTTTTTTTTATCTGCTAGTAACAGATGTTGTAAGTTCAACCTGCAGTGTCGGAAGTCTCCTCCTTCTGGAAATGAGCAGTAATAACACAAACACTGTCAATGCATGCTTATGATGAAGGCCTTCCATTGATCACTTTCTTTTTCAGACTAATGAAATGACTTGGCTACTTAATGTGTCTGTGGAATCACAAACTTTAGCTCCTGAAACCGTTTCCTGTGTATTTTATTGGACGACAACTATTGAATGACTAAACTTTGCTGAAAATGAACACACATTTTGATTAAGACGAACATAATCAAAATCAGGTGCCAAAATAAACATTACTCAGGCCAACAACGCAGAGTTAGATATATATTTAAACTGTATTTTCAGATTTTAGGTCAAAGTTTCCCTAAACTGGTAGTGGTGCTCCGATTGATCGGCACCGAATTATCGGCCGATCTCCGTGGAAAAGTATGTGATCGGTGATCGCCGATCACTGCCTTTCATTGCCGATCAGAAAAACCGATCACCTGTAATAGCTCATACTTTGCAGCCTGCTGCCCGTAGAGGCTCAGTGTTCAGGTTAGTGTCCCCCTACACTTTCCTTCACACTGCGCAGACGTGCGGCGGCTCCCATGCGGCTCTTCAGTAGTTTGCTGTGTGTGTAACTGACGTCGAGCCGCAACGCGACGCAATGCGACGCGCGGACAGTGCAGCATCAAAGATGATTATCTACCTCTCAGAGCCACCCAGAAAGAGTTTGCTAAGTCATGCTCTCAGGTATTTTTGATTTTGGTTTGGTGGTGATGTCTTGGATTGTTTGGGTTTGGTTTTGTTCATATTGATGAAAATGTTTAAGTTGTTCTAATAACTGGGCCCTATCGGTGGAAATTGGTTTTGTTTGTTGTGATTTAGAGGGAAATATGTATTATTATCATTATGATGCAAGTTTCTGAAACACTTATGTGTTTTTCTTTCTGTCTGTTCAAAGTTATCAACCTAATAATTGTATTCATTTACAACGATGCTCTGCTTTATTTTTTAACTTCAATGACCACAATCAAACGCATCAATAAAAACACCAGGAAGGAAAGAGAGTTGTCCCTTTGTGTCATTCACAAGTCCAACAGGCCCTTTTCAAGTTTGGGCACGGCTGTAAAAAATCCTGAAGAACTTGACAGTCACGCAACATAACCCTAAAGCTATTGGGGAGCCTATTTTTATGGACATTTTAATCAAAAGTCTGGGTTGTCTAATATTTGAGGACCATACAAGTTGTTTCTGAATGGAGTAGCCTTCAGTATGTTTTTAATGATTAGCTAGCCTTATTTATTACAAATGACAAACTCTTTAAATGAAGCACTGCTGAAATTATGTATTGCAGTGGAGGTAAGTAATAGTACAGACAGCTGGAGAAACAGGCTGCAGCCGAGCTGAGAAAGATGATGGGCGCTGGTGATACAGTAGTACTGTATTTTTAAGAACATTTTATTACAAAGTC
>OMNN01096421.1:10009-20069 GCA_900302755.1 Chromis chromis
ATTTGGTCAAAAAAAAAAAAAAAAAGTTATTTTAGTTTAAATTTCATAACTGATTGAGCAGGTTTGACAAGTTGTACTACAAAAATAAAAGTATTGGTGGTGATAGTCTGATCTAAGTAGAACAGAGTTGTAGAGTTTCAAAATATAACCAACTTTTGGCCTTATTTTTTTGTTTTCAAACCTACTTTGTTGGGCTAAAACTTGGTTTAAAGTAGAATTGACATGTAGTTTGTGTAATTTCTTCAATATTGCAGATTCTGAAACAACCACAATGAGAAAATAATAGTGAAAATAACAGTGAAAATAGTTCCCGAAATATTGTCATCCAAACATGGACTCAAGTTTCAATGTGTGAAAAGACTTGATTTCACAGACACCCTTTTAACCATCCATAGTTTATGATTTTAAAAAAATTCAAGAAAATCAGAAATGGTCGAGCGGAAGGGCTCTGATGATTTGTGATGAAATACTGAGTGTTTAATTTGTTATAGATGAATAAAAAAAGTGCAACAAAAGGTGTAATGATGAAGTTTTGCTGAATACATTACCTTCATGGCATGAACCACAGCCTCGGGCTTCTGGACGCAGGACAGGTATCCTGTGGCAGGAGAGGACTCACTGGTTGGTAGACGGCCTGTACCCTGAAAACGAGAAAATGAAAAGAAATATATTAAGGTTTTGTGCTGTTTATTTCACAGTTAACAGATGTGAGAGAAGAGGTGACCTGTGACAAAGGTTAAGAGCTCAGGTCTAACCCTGAAACATCAGCATGTCGAGCTCTTATGACATCTGGAGTGTAACCCAGGAGTTTAATGAGCACCATCTTTATTTTAGCCTGAGTTCTGCAGCTAGAAAACAAACCAGACTCTCTTCATCAGCTTGTGTTCGGTTCTGATTCAACAAGAGCGATTTCTTGTAGGGCAGCACTGAAAATGCCATCGCCTTCATCCCAGCTTACATCACCTCTCCTCCCCTTGTGTTCTTCTTCTTTTTTTTGTGCATTCAACAAGCATTAAACTCCCAGGTCTGCTACCTGCACCGTGTGATTTAACCCGGTGTGATGGGAGCAGCCAGCCAGGATGAGGAGTGGCGGCGGGGGGGTTTGTTTGACTCATCACACCCCCCGGTTAGTTCCAGACAGTGGCTCTCTGTTTGAGGGACACACAGATCTCTGGGACACACAATGGCACTATTCAGTGTAACCTGGCATCGGGGGCCTTGCATTAGACACAGCTCCGTGGCTCTGTTAGCCCCACTTCAATTCTCCGCTCGCCGCTGATGCGTTTGTCAGCCGCCCCCCCCACCTCTTCCTCCTCCTCCTCCTCCTCTTCCACGCCCACCGGCCCCATTTATGTGCAAGAATGAGCCGCATAACCTGATAGCGCCGAGATAAAATAATCAGCCCAAGAGAGATGATGGGTGGAAAACTGGCCAGCAGTCAATTCATATCACATCAACTGCATGAAACGTCGATTTATTTTGTTAGTCCTGAGGGTTATGGCCCGACACCTGCTCACCCAGCAGCCACCAGAACCAAGAAGAAAAACCTTTAAAGTAAACTAGATGGTAAAAGGTCAGAGTGCCTGATTTATGAGTGAGAAAACAAAGAATTCTCCTCTTTTAAGCATAACTGCTCAACAAAGAGCATTTTATTCATGAGCTCTGATATCAGGACAAATCTGAATATAATGAAAAGGTTAATTTTGGTTGCTTCGTGCTTCATAAAGGCTCCAAAACACTCCACAAACCAGTGTTGTCTGCATTTTTATTTATCTTTGCAGACATAATATATGAATACTATGTCAAAACAATGTTTTTAAAGCCATATTTTTGGAAATATATGTGTGTTTTCCTTGCAGTTCCTCTTTTGTGGAGACCATTCTTATTTAACAAAAGAATGTAAACTTCTTAAATGTCTAAAATTTGATATGTTGAATATTTGCACAAATGCTTGAATGCATTTTGGCTGGTTTGAAACTTGTTGTAGCTGCCAGTTTTGCCCCTTATTTTGCATTATTCATGGCATATTAAGCATGTTAAATTTCTGCTTTTTTGTGTGCAGATTCCAAGGTTTTTGTTTAAAGTGTGAGACTTTTACATATAAATGAATGTCTGTTTCATTCAGCCTTCGCCAAAAAAATCCACACAATGCTGATTAAGCCTATCAGGTAAAAGTCTCTGTGTTTTGCAGAGTTTTTAAGTCTGGGGTCTGTGGAAACATTCCCACGCTGGTGCACCATCATTAATGTGATGCATTTAGCAGTAACCAGAAATGATCAGGTTGCCAAAACAGAAACTAGGAGTATGGTGTAAAACAAAAGTATGCATGTAAAAGAGAAACTCAGTGTTCAGAGGAATTACAGTCTGAAAATGAAAGCAATGGACAGTGAGGTTTACTCACAAGACCATATTTGACATAGTTTGTGTAATTACTCTCACTGCCAGCAGGGGGAGACAAAAGATCCTCACTTCAGGTTAAAATCTGCAGCCGTCTGATCGAAGAACAGCTAAACAATTCTGCAAATTTAACATCCAAGCTAAGACTTTTTTTTCCACAGATTTCAGTTGGTACTGAAAAATTATCGAGGCGCAACAGAAAGACCGATTAATTGCCATTTTGAGATAATCGTCATACATACCCCTTTTCCACCAAGAAGAAACAGGTGCTAGTTCGGTTTGGTGCTTAGTTGGTTCAGATCTCGTGCCTGCTACGAACCAGTTTGCTTTTCCATTGGCAAGGAGCCAAGTTGGAGCCACGCCATTGCGTTACCGTAAAACGTCAGTACATCACTGCATAAATAGCCGTTTGCCCAACAACGCTCACGCCACAGTGCCAGGAACACAAAACACAAAGAACTGGTGCTAAGTCAGGTACTGGCTCCGAACTAGCACTGGAACCAGCTCGGTGGAAAAGGTGAAACAGTCGCCTACAAGCACTATGTTAAGGTACTGCTGACTTAGCTACTGAGGCTAATGGGTGGTTTTCCATGATGCATATGAGCTAAGATAAATACATAAACACCAACTTAGCGCAGTGTGTTGACAACAGAAAGTGACACAACACAATTACTGCAGACGTCAGGCGTCTATAAGTTTACCACATCAGTATGAGATGCTGCTATCTGCTGATAAATGCTGTTAAATGCATTAAAATCAAATTAAGTTTTCTTTATTACCTGCAGATGAGTGTTTAGTTGATACATTTTAGATTTTTTTAAATTGCAGATGTTCATTTAAGTAAAAAAATTTTGTGTCTCATGTTACTATCATTAAATTGTTGGAATTTATTAGATTAAAAACACAACAACCTGATGTCTGCACTATGTCAGACACTGATACTCTCTCAACATTGGTGTGGGCCATTAAAAAACACTATTGATCAATATCTGTCTGCAACAGCTACATCCTCTTTTGTAACCTGAAATCTAAGTTTGGGGAAAAAAAATGTTCTGCACAACTTTGATAGAATGTGAGATAAACCACAGGGAAGTTTATTAAGAACCAGGGGTGGAGTAACGACTAGAGTAGCTATTTATGACATCCGCTCATTATGGAATGCATCACCAAGGCTAAGTCCACATTAGTGTGAAAATTATACAGAACAATCCCGTTGCTCCCCACTGAGCTCAGTGTGTTTCTTCTTGTTTAAGGTCACACCAACAAATGTAGCTGCTTCATTTTCAATACAGCTCCTCGGCGCTGGACTTTGAAGTCAACTACAAGAGAGAATATGTAAATCACTGTCACCCAGCTTTTTTTGATGTTCTCCTCTCTGGGTTGCAGCTATTATTTGAAATGTGTAAACACTTCCTGTTTGCACTGCGGCCAGGTTTTCCAGTTTATTCTGCGCCGGAGCTGCTGTGTAGTGAAGAAAAGGATTTGGACAGCGCAAAGACAGGCGGCTCCGGGCGGTGTTTACTGCTCATATGGATGTACATTTGGGAAAGGCTCGCCTGCATAAACAGCCCTGATTTAGTCTTCGCACGAGGACGGAGGGAGGGGAGGGAAAAGCAAACGCTGTCAGAATCAATGGTTTGGAGTTTGAGTTTACGAAATCAGAGCAGACTGTTGAGTGTTTGTGAGAATCACGCAGGCTGGCTGCTCTCTTTCTTCCTTTCTTTCTTCCTCTGTGTATCTTTTCTCTTCTCGGCTCGTTTTCTATCCGACAATCTCACGCACGCTCACTGACCTGAAACTGTGTCTGCCTGAGACAAAGGGCTAAATATAAAGGATGAGCTGATAGACTGGGAGGGGAGTGGAGAACCGCGGAAGTCCTGCTGTTGTCGTCCCAAAGCCCCCACGTCTCTCATCTCCTCTTTCACTCGTTTTCTCTCCCACACGGATGAACTTGAGCCAAATTAGAGCCCGGCCGATTGATCACCGCGCAGCTCCGCAGCCTCCGTGGGGTTGTCACGACAACAAAGACATCGTTAGACAAAGACATAAAACTCGAGACACAATGGGCTCTTCGGCGCAACAGGCAACTGAATTTCCTGGATCATCATTAGGTCTCAGATAATTCACCCTTTGTTGTACAGATCAAATGACATATAGTAGAACCAGGCTACTTATTTTCAAGTGTTTTTGGCGTTTGTGCTAAGCTAAGCTAACTGGCTACTGGCTGTAGTTTAAGATTTACCACATACGATGTAAAAGTAGTGTTGATCTTTTCATCCTTTCCTTTCTCATATTAGCATTTTGTCATTTTTTAAAAACAAAATGTCAAACTATTCCTTTAAACTTACCAGAAAATACTTAGCAGATAATAATAATCTAACCTTTATTGATCCTTTATTGATTCCTTCTCTGCATTTGACCCATCCTATTCAAAGTTAACATTAACTATACATACTAGGAGCAGTGGGCTGCCGCGGTGCAGCGCCCAGGGAGCAGTCAGGGGTTAAGGGCCTTGCTCAAGGGCCCAAATTAGCATATTCAGAAGTTTAACATGCTGCCTCCTTTAGAATATGTAAATCTAAAAATTCCCAGTCTCTTTCTCCACCAACAACTCTGCCGCTCACTGCAGCTCGAGAACACCAGCTCACCTAAAACAAACTACTCAATAGCAAGTTGTATTATTGGAGTAATTCAGCTAAACATGTTCGAAAACTAAACTGATTCTAAGGAAGAACAATGATGTAGAAAGTCTCACGCTGGAAGTTATCAGGATTATTCCCTTAGATTTGTTAAACCTCAGATGTCTGAATCTGTGTTATGAAGACCGCACGCTACAGTTTCAACGTAGAAATGCTCAGACATTACATTGAGCGCTTAATTCATTTGTTTAAGATAAAAAGCTTAATTTTCATTGGTAATGTTTTTTAAAAAATCAACAAAATCAACTGCTTGCCATACGTTTTCCACAAAGTTAACAAAAATTCCACTGCAAGTTTGGCACAAATCCAATTTTCATAAGAAAATATGACTTTGCTGCACATTTGCGGCAACGTTGCCAGAGCTTATATACACAACTGTTGGGCAGGAACCTAGAATTTTCATAAAGACAACTCTTCAATCTTAATTGGTCAACAAGCTACATAGGCCAAGTTAATGTGATGCAAATGATTCTGTGCAAAACTCTACTGTAGCATTTCAATTCTGACGCTAAAGCTGCAAAGTTAAGATCCGATTTACAAACACATACACGTGGCAGATGCCTGAAGTGCATTTTCTCCCTGGTTGCAGTTGGATTATATCCTCCACATGGCAACATATATTCATTTTTTCTGCCTCCTAATGGATCTTTACATTGACAATGGCAGAATGACACCAGATGTCACGTCTAAATTCACACCCCAAGGTCAACACCGCGACATTGTTTCACATGAAGCCGCGCAGTGAAATTAAATGTCGAAAGATCATAAAGACAATCTGCAGTTTATCCTTCGCCCCTTCAGGGAGAAACCTCTTGCGGTGTCAAAGATCACGGGCGTTAACTGAACAGCTCGAATCTCCAGAAGGAGGCGAGTTTGACCTGCGGGCTCGAAGGAAAGGCGCGAGTCGGCTCCGAACGCCTCACACTGAGCCTGTGATTAAAACACAATATTGATTTTTTTTTTTACAGAGGGAAGATTTAGTCCTCTGGGTTAGTGGCGTAGCCCCGACTCTGACCTTCCTTAAGCAGTCAGAAAACAATTACCAAGCCTCTCCTCCCCAGACACAGGTGGGGTCAGGGGTGGAGGTGGATTGCACGGGATTAGTACTTTCATTGTCGGCTCGAACAGGCTCCGGGGAGGGAACCTGAAGGGCCGATATGGAAGGAAGAGGTGGGAACAACTTGTAAATTTCTAGCCTCCTTCCCTTCTTTTTCCGGTCCATCTCATCCCCCTTATGCCCTATTTCCTTTCACTCTCTCTGTGAGTTCCGTTCCTGTCATGTGTAACAGTAAAGCGCCTGTGGAGGTATAATTGCAGAGTTAGAAGTAAAGAAGTGAATCAGAGCTGACTCGACTTGACTTCGCAGCACAGTTCTCCCTACAATTAGGCCTGTGTGCAATTAAATCTCTATATGTAACCACACTTGTATAAGCAGTGTCACAGTGTAGATCAGGGGCTATTGTCTAAATGTTGAGGTGTGAGTGGGCACGAATCCGTCTTTGCATGCGGTTAAACTTCTTCATGCATGCGTGTTAGTATGTGTGCATGTGTGTGTGCATGTGTGTGTGCATGTGTGTCAGTCTCCTGGGTACTGACCATGTGCATGGCTTCCTGGCGCTGCGGCAGCGAGGACAGCTGGGACTCTGAGTGGTACAGAGTCATTCCCTTCCTCAGGGCACGGAGGTCACCTGGGTTACACTGCTGGGCACAAACGGGCACAACACAAACAAACACCGAAAAAGGAAACGAAAAAACAACACAAAAGTCCAAATTAAACAACAAAAAAACAAGAAACAAAACAGATATAAGACTTTAATGCCATTTCAGTGTCTAAAAAATAAGACTTGCTACTAAATACATATTAGGCAAGAAGTCATGTATTGACTTTGGTTTTGGACTAATTTTACTTTATAATTGATTTTCACAATTTCAAAAACAATGCCCTATATGTGTTAATATTTTAACATCTTATAAAATATAAACCTGACTATGTATTACCACTGGGTCGTACCATCTGAAATCATCAAAATTTTAGAGCAATTTCTGCTCAACCATCTCTAATTTGTCTGAAATGTTTGCATCATAAAATATGGATATTTATAAAGATATTTGTGAAGTCTTAGCTGGATATATTAAATACTTCTTGAGATGATTTTTTTCTTTAATTGCTCGTCGACCTACTTTCAACAGATTTTTTCATGCATTGAAATTTGAGGCTCTGTTTAAACAATAATATCTCAGGAAAGCCTGAAACTTTCACTGTTCTGCAACATTGGAGAAGTAGATCAAATGAAATAAGAAAAAAATAAATCCATGAATGTCCCATCTTTGGGCTCACATTAAACTTTTATTTAAAAAAAAAGAAAAAAGATAAAGCAGAGATGTAGTTGCATATCACAAGCATATGGAATAATTTTGAATATGAAATGCGTGTCCAAAAATAATAATAAAAAAGAAAAGAAAAGAACTTTCATAACCGATTGAGCAGGTTGTACCACAAAAACAAATATATTGATAGATAGCCTGATCCAAGTAGAACAGAGCTCTGGAGTTTCAAAATGGTTCTCCAAATATAACTAAGAAAATAAGGTTTTTAATATGGGTTTTATCTTTAATACTCCCTGACATAATGTCATTCGAACATAGCCCCAAATTTCAATGTGCAAATAAATATCCTGAACGTCAGACGACAGGAAATAAAAAACAAACAATGGCTCGGAAAGTACTTTTATATTTCACAAATATGATTTTAAATATCTATAGTCCATAATAAAGGATTTCCAAGCAAATGGTCGAGCAGAAGACCTCTGATGATTTGACATGGAAAAATACTATTATTAAAAAAATACCCTATTTTGCACTAAAGTGAGACAAATACTGGATTTTTGAGGCAGATAAAGGCACCAATATCAATATTTGATAAAGAAACAGATATGAGACATATGCACCCAAACATTTTAAAGACACATCCCTTACATACAGCATTTATAAATGAAGGGTATGCTTTGAGTGCAACATTTTACCATTTAAAAATAATCTTGTCATGGCTCTCTGGTGGAAAAGCAACGTGTTAGATTCATTAGTACAGATATATTTGCTATAATAAGCTAATTCTGTCTAATAGTGGCTGAGTAGATTATGGGTGTAGACATTTTACAGTTTAAATAAAAGTGCATTCTTGAAGATGCAAACAGAAAACAGCAAATAATACTCAAATATAAATTATTTTAAATAACTGCAAATGAAAATAAATCAAACAAAACTGTATTAAAATTGAAGAAGAAGGTGCCAGTGTGTCGTTTTTTGCAGCAGTTTATGCTTTTTGCAACTGCACCAGCCAGACGCTGCTGCTATGATATGTGTAATAAGCCCATATCTGCCTGCTGACATCTCCACTTGGTTCACTGCAGGCCTCGGTGAGGGCTCATTAAGGTTCTGTCCTCCTCCTGCACCACCACCTGCCCTCCCGTCGTCACTCTGACGCCACTGCTTATGTGGCTCCACAGCTACAGACTCTGCATCACGTTGTGCCCTCATCGAAGGCCAGGGAAAGCAGCGTTCCTAAGATTTGTCCTCATTAGCAGCCAAAGACCACTGAGTCCTAGGGGCAGTGACCGGCCCGGCTCCTCTCTGCAGGCGGGAACGCGGCGACACCACTGTTCCTTATGACATTTTCTCACATCACGCACTCGTGTTCCCTTCTGTTCGCGGCGCGGCGTGTAAACACACGTGATGCCTGGGAGCGCTGGGCTATAAATAACCCGATGAGCTGTGGGTGTGTGTGTGTCTGTGAATTGGACATTGTGCTGTGTTGTTTGCCTGCGTTATCCCTCTGTGTCGCACACTCAGGTGCACACTGCGTACACAAAGCCACAATCAGCATTCCCCTTGTCTGCTCCGTCCTTTGATATCCTCCCCCCTTCCTCGTCTCTCCTCCAGCTTAGCATCCCGCCAGTGTTCCTCTAACCTTTCCAATCCTTCCCTCGGCACTTCTTGATCTATCCTTTGGGTTTCATGCCCTCGATTCTCTACCTTTGCGAACGTCTCTGTCGTTTCTCCAGGCTTTGTGTTTAGAGAAATGTCAAATGAGGAGCAGCGGTATAAACATAAAACCTAATCCTGAGTCTGGCTTTTCAAACAAACCAACACGCGTCCTCTCCAACTTTACTCCCCACCCTGAGCTGACCTTGAACCGCCGAGACCAACAAAGCTATTTGTTTGCCAGACAGGCGAGGACAGTTGGCCCTCTGCAGCCTTCTTGGCTAAAACTCAGGGTTTCTTCCGTCTATCCATCCATCACAATGTTCTTGGTGCTGACGGGAAGAAGCTGTGGACGTCGCGCTTGGTTTCCTGTTTGAGTTATGAGGGGCAGGAGTGCTGCCACTTTGACAAAAAGGGTAGAAAGGACAACAGCGTGCTCCTGGAGAGCAGTAATTTAATGGAATACAGCGCAGAGACTGTTTAATCTGAGTGACCTGTGCTCGACTGAAATGAGAGTCTGATCATAAATCTTTTTTACTTTAAGCCTCTGAACCCCAAAACTGGCCGGTGGGTTTAAAAGACGTGTTATCTTAAAAAATATATATGTATAAATCACCTCAATTAAAGCATTTATAAGAGTCAGAAACTATAAGAACAGAGAGAACAGTCAGATTTCCAATTTTCTGACGTTCCTTGAACACATCACTCATTTTAATCGGGAAAATTTACCAAATCTAACCTTAAAATCATTTAATTATTTACCACAAATAAGCTGTTTGCACCAGATTCAATGAAAAACACAAAGTTTAGCCTTCCTGGACACAACTGAGATGCAATGAATGACTCAGTCACGTGCCAAAAATTTTGAGAATTTTAAATTGAACTGCAGGCAGTGATTACACACAGCAGAAAGGAAAAATAATAACTTGATCACTAAAACAAATGCAGCATGGCTCAAAAATGGTACACAGAGGAGCAAATTG
>OMNN01096423.1:8147-19964 GCA_900302755.1 Chromis chromis
CTCAACAGTTTTCAACAATTCAGGCTAAACCTTACTGAACGAACGCTTTACTTGTAGTCAGTCTGTGGTTGGATTTCAAACCGGACCAACATGGTGACTCCTTTGGGAACTTTTGCTTATATTACATTTGGCACAACAGGTTAAGCCCCTGATTACTGATCAGAAGGTTGGAGGATCGAACCCCGACTGCGGCCACTGTTGGGCCCTTAACCCGTGACTGCTCCCTGGGCGCTGCATCACGGCAACCCGCTGCTCCTGCCACCAATATGTATAGTAGGATAGGTTAAATGCAGAGGTTGAATTTCTTCTCTAAGGGGATAAATAAAGGTTAAACTATTATTATTATTTGAGTTGAGCAATATGCCATGCAGCTGCTGAGATCTTGATCATGAGAGATTCCATCTTGATAAGCTTCGAACTATGCGGTCCACAGTCTTACTAATGGCAGGTGTGTTTTAGACATGACTGACAGATGGTTCATCCAATCACCTGCCAAGTATTTGTAAAAGTTCCTCCCCGGTCAGGCTCAGTAGGAGGCCCTCACTCATTTTAAGCCCCATCCACAGGAAGCCAAAACGCTTATAGTTTCAAAAACGTTCTTCGTAAAGACGGAGCTGTTTCAGTAGATGTGTCCGTCACACAAATTCACTTGATACGCCTGAAAACGATGTAAAACACATGCCAGGCCTGTTGGTGGCGCTGTGACGGAGTAACAGAAACAAGCTGAAACTGGCGGCAGGACTTCAGGCATGCGCAGAAATCTTTATACGATGTAAACATAGAACATGAAGTGGCGTATTGTGTTTTCCATATTTGTTTGGTGAACACGGTGATAATGCAGAAGAAGTATATTTTGCTGTAATAGCGATAATAGGGTGACTAGCTTCAGCAGGACACATGCAACACTGTACGCCGCCATAGTTGTAGTCATTTTCTGAGTTTGGCGCATTTATCGAGAGATGGAGCTATGACGCAAGCGTTTCAGAAAAGATGCGCATACAACGTCAACACGGAACAGCAGAAGCGGCGGTTTCAAATCTTTGCACTCTGGGACCTGGTTTCAGAAATGATCGTTTTCAGACCCCAAAACACCGGCTTCGTGTGGATGATACACCGGTTTGACGAACTATTTGTGCGTTTAGGCCTGGGTTCATCTTCGTGTGGACGGGGCCTTAAAGAGCTTCTTAAGTTACGATGCTTTTGGGGAGCACATCTTATTCCTACTTCTTTGGATATTGGGTCCACTTTGATATTGTGGTTAAGTAAATAATTAATTCAGTATCTTCCTGACTTTCTACCTTCCTGCTGTCTTGTGCCTCCTAACATAAGTGAATGTAATTTGGCAGTTTCGCTCCACTTCCTGCTGCCTAAATGAAATATGACACTGCAATGAACTCCCACTTTATGGTACAGTTTAGTTCTTTCTGTCCCCAGATTGTGAAATACACAGGTGTTTGGCTCACATCAGCTGCTTTTATCACTCCATTTTGAGATATTATAGCCTTTCATCTTTACTGCAGTTTAAAACTCATCCAAACAACAGACTGCACTTTAACTGGCTGTTCCACTAAAGAACTGAAACAAGTGGGTAATCTGTGATAGGCAGCAGCTTGGTCCTTTGAGGAGGTGTAGCAGTCATGTCATATATTTTCTCTTTTGTTTGAGCCCCTCCCTTAGGAAACCAGCCTTCTGGTAACACACAGCTAAAAATAGACACGACGACAAACTAAATCAGAGAACAATCAAATACCAGAAGGAGAGAGTCAAGCTTACACAACCTTTAAGTGAAAAGTGTTGTAGTGTAATATTCCTGTGTTGTGTTATAGGTCTCACGGTTGGCGTAGCGCAGCAACAAATCAGCTGAAAGAAACAGGTCAACTTTAGCAGTGGTGAAGACGGACTGCTTGGTTTGTTTTTCAGATTAGTCCTGAGAATGTACAGATTTGTTTTGCAGCAGATAACTTCATCTTGAATGTTTTAGTTGCTCTAATCTGCCATTTATGGACAAACAATCCAACCAAATCTCAAAGCTTTCCTCATTTCTCTCGGCAAACAACCTTCCAATTTTATAATCCGTGAGCAATCATATGGTGTTTGTCTGCAAGTGTAAATTTGTGCATCCAAGAAAAGCAGGAAACTTGGCACGGTGGCTGGCAGTAGAGGTGGGCAATGTTGGCACAGAATAAACCAGTTGGGAATTGCACATTTCTTCCTCCATCTTCGAATGCGTCTTTCCACCAGAGGAGTGTGGTCAGCGCTGGGCTGTTTACAGCATCGTTAACACCTCACATGGCAGCTTTGTTCCACACCTAAACTTGATATGGAATGAGTCATTAAGTGGTTTTACTTTAACAGTGTGAATATAATAACAATATAATAGAGGGGAAGAGAATGCTGAGAATAGCCTCATCATGCACAGTGTGCAGATGGTTAGTCAGGAATGTGCACTGCCTGCACCAGTGCTTTGAATTAGTCCCGTCTCAGTGGAATCGCTCACAGGGGTAAACCTCGCGACCTGCTCCTTTCCCTCTGCTCCTGAAACATCACTGCTTATTTCACAAACACAGTATGATAATTGCCTGAAGAGACTGAGACCTTTATCTGGAAAGCCCTTTGTCCTGCTGCTGTATTATTAGCACTGATTAGTTAAAGGTGTCATTTTATAAGATTTTGTTTGCAGAGTTTCTGATTTGTATATTTTAAAACAGATTAAAACCTTTGATTGGCAGAGAATACTGCTGCCTGACTAACTGGGCTTTTACCTCAGATGTTGCAGAAGTTTTCACTTTTACTAATTTTAGCTGCTACTGATGTCTTAATCAGTTTAATCTGATTCTGAATGCCAGAATTGATTTGATGCCATCACATTGATCATACCAGCTCTATTTCCCAGAGAAGTTACAGAGAAACTTTTGCTTGGTATCCTGTAATAATTATGATATAATGGAGAAGTGATATAAAAGAAACAGGTCACTTAAGAAAAGCAGATACATCCTGCTTACTTGTCCTGAAGAGAAACACCCAAATGAAAATGCACTTTTGTGTCACTCAGTGGCACTACCCAGAACAGCAGACTTGTATGTTCTACGTTCACTGGTGCGTAGTTTCATTTCATAAATAAATAGGAGGGACTTTGTCATGCAAACAAACTAAATTTAAGACATTCTCCAGCAACTGTTGGTTCAATAAGGAAGTAAAGCAGAGGTCTCATAAAATCTTCATCTTCACCATATCCAAACAAAACAATGCCCAGTCGTACAATTTGGTGTATTTTAGCTCAACAATTTCCATCTAAAGCTTAGTAAATATTGCTTTCTGGAATCATATATTTGATCTCAATTAGATTGGCATCTTTAAGCATGGTTCCACTGTTTAATGAAGCAGAGTTATGACTTACAAATGATGGCTTTATAATGGGTGAAATAAAACATATAGATCTGCAGGTATAAGCCTAGTGGTTTGTGAAGCCCAGTGTCCCAGTCACCACCACTGTGGGCCCTTGAGCAAGGCCCTTAACACCTGACTGCTCCCCGGGTGCTGCACCGCGGCAGCCCACTGCTCCTAGTATGTATAGTTAAGGTTAACTTTGAATAGGATGGTTCAAATACAGAGATGGAATTTCCCCAAGGGGATCAATAAAGATTAGATTATTATTATATAGGAGGGACTTTGTCGTGCAAACAAACTAAAGTGAAGACATTCTCCAGAAACTGTTGATTCAATAAAGGAAGTAAAGCAGAGGTCTCATAAAATCAACATCTTCACCATATAATCAAATCCAAACAAAACAATGCCCAGTCGTACAATTCTGTGTATTTTAGCTCATAAACGGTATCATTTTCCAATTTACATCTAAAGCTTAGTGAATATTGCTTTTTTAAATTAGTTCTTCAGTAAATCTGTGCAATAACTGGAATCATATATTTGATGCCAGTTATAATGGCATCTTTAAGCATGGCCCCACTGTTTAATAAAGCAGAGTTATGACTTACAATTGATGACTTTATAACTGGTGAAATAAAACACATAGATCTGCAGGTATAAGCCACTAATAACAAGATCTATGGCATTGTTAACTTGCAAAAATCATTAGCATATCCTCTTAATTTACTGATAATACAGGGATATGTTGCTGATCTGCTAATAAATGCCTGTCAGTAGGGGTTTCACTTCCTAATAAGCTATCAGATGAAGAGCTGTTGCCCTTCTACAATGATCCAAGATATCTGCTATTGTTAATGCCAATAATCTATAACAACAACTAAATGTAATTCCCTTTGTAAAAGTCTGCTGTTGTGACGAAGAACTCACAATTCAACTAAGTTGTAATCATTATGTTTGACTGCATTCACTTCAAATTCGAATCCAACTTTGTAAACGAAGTCCTAAAGAACTATAGCTGAACAAAGACTTACAGCTCTTCAGATTACCATAGAGTTGGACCTCTCTGATTGTTGCATTGGACTCCCTGCAATTGTACAAACTATTGTTCTTTCTCCTGTCACTTAGTGCTCACTGCAATCAATGCATAAATGAATGTAATTTGTCAC
Source organism: Chromis chromis (assembly GCA_900302755.1). Taxonomy (NCBI): domain Eukaryota; kingdom Metazoa; phylum Chordata; class Actinopteri; family Pomacentridae; genus Chromis; species Chromis chromis. The sequence continues at coordinate 12,698 of OMNN01096423.1, forward strand.
TATTATAAAGTGAGAAGCAGCCGTGCCCCTCTTGGTGTCCTCACTGATGGTACAAACATAAAAAAGAGCCTGGTTCTCCAGGTTTATTTGCCTTGTAAGTTAAAGCATTGGAAATTAGCTGTCCTATTAAGGCTGCCTTTAACCACACAGGGACTCTGCCTCCTGATCAATATGGACATGTTGAGGCAGCTTTTAGACTTTGCACATTGTGTTTTAGAGTGGATTGCAATTGGCCGTGTTATTGTGTCTTGGGACAAACCACTCATTTAAACGCTTAAGTGACTGAACTGACTTTGATTTATCTGTGTGCTTGTGCAAACGGCTCTGGGCTCAAACAGATGAGAATTGGGATTTTACTTCATGAACAGCACAAAGAATCACGAGACAGATTGTGTTGCCATAAGTCAAATGAAAATCTTAAAGTGAGCTCATTTTTTTCTCCTCCTTATTTATTTCTGGCTGCCACTAGCAGTTTTCTGCTCTCTGCTCTCAAACAACAAAATGTCACATTATATAACAATAATGTGAATGCTGAGGATATTACTCTGCTGCTGCCGCCGCGGCAAAAGTGGCTGTGGTGAAAGGTTTCTTCACTTTTTACGATATTGCTTCGTTGTTTACAAGAATATTTTGATTCAGAGTGATAAGTATGAACATTACAGTCTGCAGTTGTGTAAGATTTGTCCAAACCTCTAATCCTCAAGGAGAGGAAAAGTATTATGCAACTTTCTGAACACGAGAATCATCCATTCATGTTTTTGGAAAAAAAATATCACAGTGGCCTCAGGGCTCAGCTGCTCGCAGGAAATATAATTTGATCATCAATGATAACAATAACTAGAGGTACAATTGAAGGGTGCAGTCTTTCGCCAAGACCGATGTCGCCTGTCACAATTTTAAAGAAGGCGATCGCAATTTGCACCAAAACCGAACGTGTCCTTCCTTTGAACATGTTCCACTTCTCTACCAAATTTCACGACAGTTAGTTTGGTGGTTTTTGTGTAATCCTGCAGGCAACCAGACATCATACCTTCACTAAAAAGAAGAAGGAGCACCTTTTAAAATGGTGAATAAATCAACTGAAGCACAGTTTTATTACTTGTAATTAAACTAATCATACAGTCAATTAATGTTAATCTGAGAGGCATTTATTTAAAGTTGAATATCTGACACACTAGAAGCCTGGACTTGAAAAATTAGGAACAGTGAAGGTGCACTGAATCTATTACTTTTTAATGCTTTTTTAAAAACACAGTAAATCGGAGAGTGCTGGCAGTGACAGAGGTAGAATGGTTTTCATACACCGTATGTAAAAGACCTAAATAAATGAAGTGTAACTTGGCAGTAGGGTGGTTCAGATGATCACCTTAAGTGGCCGGTCATAGTAAAGGAGAGGAAAATAACCTTTACACGTTTATTGCTGCTGTGTTTCCGCCCAACTCTTTATACGTTTCCCGGTGTTAAAGAGATAAACTGCTCGCTGAATGTGCACTGAGGAAGTTCAAAATGAAAAATTCACTTCAAAGTTGATTGTGGAAAGCAGGTTTTTATAGATATGCAAATAAACTGACAGAGTAAGAGGCTTTGCATTTCCCTCCCATGAATAAGAATTTATATTGCAGAATTGGTATTCTGTGTTTGAGTCAGACAGATAGTGCTCAACTTTGAACTGAGCTCTAAAGAAATAACATGGATGTTTAGCTTGCCTACTTGGCAAACACTTCACTATGACAGTGGCACAACAAATTACCGGCTCCCACCAGCACTGACACTGCTGAATGCAGTGTCTGATGTCGAATGCAGATTTTCTATAGTCTTCAAAACTCACGTAGTGTTGTAAAACATTTCCAATGTCTGTAACAATGCTACAGTTTCTCTATTTTTTTTCAGCTGTCTTCATAACTCTTTTCTTGCAGGGAGCGCTTACAGGGAATGCATGGACAATGGGACATGGGCGTTGAAGAGCAATTACTCCAATTGTGAACCCATTCTGGAGGAGAAGGTTAGTGTGGTGATGCAGGAGCAATCCTGCTGCCCTTCATCCTGTCAGCTTTTTGTTAACCAGCTCAGATAAATGCTCAGCACAGTGTCTTATTATTACCCTAATGCCACACAGAGAAATCGCAGAAAATGTGGTATTTTTGTTGCTGAACGCGAATCAAGCTGCAATTCTTTAATGCAATAGAGCAGTTAAACACACAGTTAAACTAAGCATTTGTTTCCTGATGACAAATGCATAAATACAGTCTTGTCTGTGTCTCTTTCAGCAAAGCCTGAGGCCAAACTGTAAGACTGATGTACTGTATCTAATGAGTTTTGGCCTGATTGCTCCACATCATGTCTCCTGGTTCTGTGTATTTCTGGGTCTTGCTCTATTTTCTTAGATAGTTTTAAGCCAAGACAACTGAAGTATGTCAATGACATTTGCTTTCTCTCGTTTTAACTAAACTTCAGAACAATGACGCCTTGAGAGACGGAGAGCATAAGCAGAGAAGCAGCTGAAAAGAAACAGCCCAATTACACACACATTGTTATCTTGTTCTCATCACTGTCTTTCCATTTCAAGCATCCTGGAGAGTGTTGTGTTGTTTAATGCTGGTGCTTTAAACTGCAAACAGCTTGAGATAATTGAAAATAAATCTAAAATCTTTTACATTATGTGACTGCAGCCCCAGGAAAATGTATGCTTTACAATTTTATCCAAGCATAGAATATGTTACTAACTGATTGCTCCACTACAGACCAGGGTTTAGATGCGTTGGTAGAGTAAAAGCTTATCTTCAAAGCACTCTGCACGCCTCGGCCTCGTAATTGTTGTACAGAAGCGATGTTGTCATGACCTAAGTATATAATTACTTGTGATGATCCATTAGTTCACTGAATATGTATTAGAATACCAAATATGCAAAGGAAAATCAGCTGCTGGTCATACATCAGATAGGTGCTTTTGAATTATTGATGTATTTCTAACCATTTCTCTCTGTTCTGTTATCCAGCTGTAACATTAAAGAAGTTATTCATGTGTTATCTTTTCAGAGGAAATATCCAATGCATTATAAAATAGCGCTGATCATCAACTACCTAGGACACTGTATCTCTGTGGGAGCTCTAGTCGTGGCCTTCATTCTCTTCTTGTGCTTAAGGCAAGTACAGAAATAGTAGCCATCTAAAAGTGTCCCGTATTCATGAGACCACATAGAAGACAATCAGTGAAATTCATGTCATATCCTCAGACTGCATATCATTAACTCGCTTATGTCAACTGAATAGATCTCTGCAGCCCAACGCAGCTCTCAGAAGGGCCTATTGTGTGTTTCCAACACTTCTTACTTCTAGGCAGTTGTGCTTCCTTTTATGTCCTGGTTTGAATAAACACACTCTCACACACACCTACATCTGTTATGACAGAACACAGCAAACCCCAAAAGCCTCAGCTGCTCTGTGTACTGAGGTGTGATCAGTGTGGGCTTCTGAAAGCAAATACTGATTGTTTCAGGTTAAAGCCCAAAATAGTTGCTATTCTGTTCTGAGATTAAACCTTTTTGGATTTCAACCAAAGACCTGCAACTGCTTACAGTTGACTGTTGTTTTGGAAACACATTTTGACAAACATCTGCACCCAAAACTCAATGTTAAAACTTGTACAAATGAAATTATTAGACATTTAGTAGCTCTTTATATTCATAGCACCCATCATATCTATATTTTTAACAAGTAAAATCGCAATTTGCATGAACATGCTTGTTCTCTCTGAGTCACACCTGATAATGAAATGTGAACACATAGACATGATACATGTATTTTTCAATTCTGACTTACATTTCACATGGATACCTGTTTCTCTTGTACTTAGATTGCCCTCTGTATTAAATTGTCATTGGATCAGTGCCTCTCACCTGACCACCTCAGGATCAGCTGATAACTTTAGTATATGTAATGAAGCCGTGCAAAACTTGCTTTCTTCAGCATTATTGAGACCTCACAACGTCATATGTAAAGAAAAGAGCCAACTGGAATTTTTAAGGCTGGAAAAAACATTCTGAGCTCTGTTGAAAACTGCAACCACATCAATTTTACATCCACACTGGGTGGGACAATCTAAAGAAAATAATCTCATTATTGTGCAGCACAATTTTATATATGATCAACTTTAAGCATTAATATTACTGAATATATTATAGTTTCAATGAATAAACTGCCCAAGTTTAATACCTATTAGAAACAAGTGTTGGTACCCTGGATCTGTGATCTGTTTTCTGATAATTCACTGGAGAAAACTGCATTATGGGTAAACCTTCAAGGGTCATATCACCATGTGTGGGATAGGTGGTTGCCAAAACAAGTTCAAGCAAATGAAAGGTCTCATTTTATTGATATTTTGATACCAGACTCATCTTCTAGCCAAAATCCTGCTGAACAAATACAAGATTTGGATTTAGATTATGATACCTTCTACTTAAAAATATATACATATGCTAAAAAATCTGCTGAAGTAGGATACTTTTGTAGATTTGGTTGATTTTATGAATGAGTTATCAAACAGTTACTGGATAAGATGTACTGTAGTTTTAAATAATAAAACATCTCCATACTTGTGGTTTAGGAGCATACGATGTCTACGAAACATCATCCACTGGAATCTGATCACCACCTTCATACTGAGGAATGTTATGTGGTTTTTGCTTCAGCTGATTGACCACAATATCCATGAGAGCAATGAGGTAACTGCATGGATGTATTCTGTGCTGTAAATGTATTGTAGTCGTATCGTAGAGTTTACAAAGTCTTAATGATGTCTTACTTTTTCTTTCTGCTGAATGATTTTGAGTCTTTTCTTGTTTCTCCTTCAGCCTTGGTGTCGATTAATTACGACAATATACAACTACTTTGTGGTGACAAACTTTTTCTGGATGTTTGTTGAGGGATGCTACCTCCACACAGCCATCGTAATGACTTATTCAACTGATAAGTTGAGAAAGTGGGTCTTCCTCTTCATCGGCTGGTGTGAGTATGCACAAGTTAACACTGCACTGGTAATGCTATACACAGTTTGGGAACACCTCCATCTCCTGATTTTGACAGTTTAGAGACAGTTTAACATCACTCAGCTGTAATTTGATTGGAATAATGAACAAAAATGGACCCAGTACAGGACCTTGAGGTACCATAAGAGACATTAAAGTTTCACTTTCTTTCACACACTGTGAAGCTTGCAAAATAATAGATTGCATGCTTTGATAAACCAATAATTGGGTGAGATTTATATGCTTTGATGGATCTGAAAAACAACACAGAGCAGCAATGTTGTTTTTATTTTCACTACCTTTATAGCAGCTGTTCTCAGATATAACCACACTGATGACTTTGGAAAATGACCAGTACTGTGAATATATTTTACATTACACAAGTATTATATAGTACATGGCACAATGGATGCTAACATACAATTAAAAATATTTATGTAAGCATGTATATCTGGGTGACATTTGTTGTATCACACACATATTTAAAGTTAGTTGTTTGTGAAAGCAGCTCCCCCATAATGTATTTGACGTCATTCAAAGTGAACATTTGCGTGAGAATCCTAGCACTTGAGACGTGATGTCTGGTCAGCAGGTGAAGTAGAGCGAAACCCTTTTTGTGTGTCTGACTCATGACGAGGCCTTGATTTAATAAGAGAACAGGGCTGCATTGAAAGTGTGGAAAGTGTCGCTTTTTGTGCTTGACTTTCAGTGACAGAGTGAGTTTTGAATATGTAGAAGATTCTCCGCGATCGTATAAATTATACACGCTCACCTTGACTGATAAGGGGAAGCATAATGTATGATGGACAGCGCTAACATCAGTGTCAGAGTATTTCATCATCAGACAGAAGGATGCACGTAGAAACATGCGTACTTCACTGAGACAGGTTGACATTTTCTTTTTCTGTGTTTATGTAATGGACATTATGCGGTCTGCAGGAGGAAAAAGCAGATACTTTACTGCATCTAGGTCATGTTAGAGTGACTCAACTGAGGTTTATGAACACAAGAATTAAAAATTAACATAGATCAGTAGAATACATGACATGATTAGTAATGACGGATGGAAGACATGATTGGGAATCTTGTGCTGGCTTTAAAATCAAACTTATCAGCCAATATCAATCTAGTTTTTAATGTCCTAATACGATTAAATATAAAGAACTGGCAGCTTTTCTTATAAAGATTATATTATCTGGGTATTTTTTCTCTTGAAGGTCAACTGATCAATTATCCAGATTAAACAAAGTTTCTGTTTGAGTCCAATATTACTCTTCTCACTGTATAATGTGTTTGCACTGAACTCAGTAACTTGAAAAATAGTATTTCTAAAAAATAATATTAATATTGAAATAGAAACAGGTACAGCAGCTGCACTGGAAATTGAATATATGGAATTCTTTCATTTTACTGCAGTTCCACATTGAAAGAGAATGGATTCCTCATTGTGCCGCTGATATTAGTCTTGAGAGATTTTTAATTAGAATATAATTAGAAGGTGATGGAAGGAGGGCATATTAAATCTGTCCTCCACCAGAGGCCTGGTGTTAGCTGGGATCAAAATAGGTTCTGACATGTATTCTTTCGGCCCCATTAAAGGTCATTTCACTGATCATTTCAGATTAATGAAAATGTTATCCACTTTGTCAAGGTTGTTGCCAAACTTGACCATATGTTGCCACTGTGTTTTTTTTAACACATCTGATTTGTGAAGTGGCGAAAGCAAGATAGAGGATCTGACAAGCTCAATTTGCTTGTCGCATCACTGGCTGGGCGAAAAGAAAAAAAAAGTCAAGAATCAACTGCTTGTGTAAAAAGAACAAACTTCCCCCGAGCTGTGCACCTGAGTGGTTTGGAGCAGCAATTAAATATTCCAAAGAGCTACACTTTTTATTACTTTAATCTTTACTTGAAACAAGAAAAAGCAAAAAAAAATAAAAAATCCTTTGACTCTGGACAATCTGAAGACAGTTAATGGAATAAGTGTATGCTCCGAATGAAGACCACATTCATATTTAAACAAATGAGGGATTGTAGATTAACTGTGAGAAGGTTAAATTGAAACGTGTTTTTAAAAATGAAATTCATACTGCAGAGAAACTCCCAATGAAATAGTTTTTGTCTGCCTGTTTCAAAGAGACAGTAAAGCTCAGACGGTTTTATCTGGTCTCAGATAATTCAAGCATCTTCAAGCATCTTTTTTATGTCAGGCGTGATAAGACTGCAGCCAGCCAGTCCTTAAA